>PVIA01007833.1:15000-78599 GCA_004024845.1 Tonatia bakeri
TGATGCATAGAACAGGTCTGAATTATATCATGTATTATGCAGGCTTATAATGTTATTTCCCCTTGCCTTTATTTTGTATCATCAATGTTTCCTATGGAATTCATTAATCCATTATTTATCAAGAAATGCCATCAGCTATTTTCCTTAGATACTTTGTTCGACTGTGGCTGACTTACCTGCAGATATTAGTCCTTGCCTCACTTGAGAGATATGGAAATATAAGGACCCAAGGTATGAATTTCCTTACCCAAGGTCACATAATGAGTACATCAAAACAGTGCCTAACATTTGTTTATTTCACTAAATAAAACAAGACATAAAACTATTGTGATTATAATGACCCACTGGATGCAATACACTGCTCTAGATGCTAAGGAAACAGAGATGAATAGTGCCCATGACACGCAGGTCATTGTGCCTGAAAAACAGAGGTGGCATCTAGGGCATGGAAATATGACCAGAAGGTCCTTACACACATCTTGTGTTACTACTGTAAACTCTGCAAAATTCCTTTTACTATAAAAAATAATTTTGTTAAACATTTTTAGAAGTTCTGTTTTCAGTATGTTGAGATATATTATTTTAAAGGAAAACACAGACTTTGTTTGAAATATTTGTTTTAAGTCTTCTCATTCACTGCTTTTACCATTTAAATGAAGCATATTTAAGCCAGATAATTTTAATTTTTATATTACTGTGAGCTCATTTGTCTGTTTTAATGTATTTTTTCCTGCATGCAAAAACATGAGAGGAAATCCCAGAATTGGAAACAACAGAGAAAATTATTTATTTTCTTAACCACTTTTAATTTCTTTATACTCATTTTGAAAAATACTCTTTGAGAACAACCTGGCAAAAAAAAAAAAAAAAAGCTTTTTATTTGAGACTGATTTTTGGTGGCAGTGCCAGCCTAGACATAGATTGTGAAGCAAAATTTCTGGACAGGTCTAACTCTCTGTTATTACAGAGAGCAAAATTATCCCTCCCCAGGCACATCGGCAAGAGGCAGCTCTTAGAAACTTAACTCCCTCTGCACGCTATTGAAAGAAGCACACTGATTTCATGCAAAGAACCATGCAGCTGGTGCCATGTGAGGAAGACAGTCAGATCCTTTCTAATGGAAAAATGAAGTCAGACCAAGCTTGCCTCTTTTCTTTTACAAAATGTAATTATGTAAGCTACAAAGCTCCATTATAGACAATGTTCATAATTAACACTATTTTCCCTTTAATTTTAAATAAAGCGTGTTAGTTGTGAATGTCATGCCAACATATTTTCTGCAGATGCTATAAACAGCGAACAATCAGAAATCCATTTGGAGTGTTTTTGTGGTTATTATTTCAAATTGTGAAAACTCATAATAAAAATTAATGTAATGAACAAACACCATTATATGTTGATAAATATCATATTCTTTCAATTCCAGATAAAACCAATGAATATCAATCAGATCTTTGGCTCAAAAATGATGACATCAAGTAGGACATCCAATACCTATTAGGTTTCCCTCATAATTCACCTCTAAAAGGACCATTGAAATGATTTATTGTATTCATATCTCACAAGTTTTCAGAATGGTATTAACATATTTATAAAATACAAAGAAAAACAAAATATTCACTTGGCAGTGAGTGAAGTGGCTTGATTTTCAGACCTTGCCCTCAAGCAAACGAATTAATTTTTAGTGGCGTAGTTAATGAATCTAAAGTTTCCTTCTAATTTCAAATTTACATAAACTATGAATTATGAAAAGTGATTCTATAATTTGTTAGAGAAAGACATAAATTATAGCCATGCAAGTGTAGATTGAATTTTCAGATTCCAAACAATAGCAGGCATTAGTTGAATTTAGAAACAGCTGCTGAGTTTAGATAGTACTGTATCTCAATTATTTAGACTTGGTTCTGTTTTCTTATTGTGTAATAATGAACTAGCAAGCCACCATCTTTGCTTCTTTGTTTTCTCTTCTATGAAATAATAGGCATTCAAGAGTCTCAACAATGGTTTCCTTCCATACAATTCCATCATCTGTGCATTGACATAAACAGACATAAGTAAGCCCAAAAAGTTTGGCTACATCCATGTCAACATTAAAATTTATCATGAACCCCAAACTTATCAAATCAATGTTATTTGTTATGCTATTAATAACAAAATTATCATGCAGAGTTATGGAACTTGACTGTATAACTATAAAGAGATATGGTTGCAATATTTAACAAGTTTGAGGTTTTTTAAAACAACTAATGCACACTCTGTAACTCACATCTATACCCTTCATCATATACATGACAAAAAACTTTAAACACTGATTCATTTGGTTAAGTTCAGCCAATTGAACACTACCAAGTGAGAAGGTCTTTATTTTAAAATTTGCCTTAATTTTACATACATTCAACATCTAAACATGTGTCTCTGTGTGTACAGATATAGCCTGGTTTTATGCAGTTCTTGTGTTGTCAGTTTATGAGAAATCAACCCCTTAATTTTCTTCCTTCTTTCAATTTCTTTACAAGCAAGTCCACAAAAGGGCAGGTAGAAGAGGTGAACATTAAATCAATAAATGCTGATTCTTATGTTAGCAGAAGTGATATAAAAAAGCTTGAAACTATTACCCAAAATGAAGTATTCAACTATCTATGATTTGCATCTCTACCATACTACCCATGTCTTCCTTTACTGTAGATAATCAACAGCTAACTGACTTATGATAAGATTTCATTATGTTTCTTTAGTAAAAAGTATAACATCGTGAAGTTGGTTTTCAGCTGCCCACTTCATCAAAATGCCCATATAACAACTCCTATATATCAAAGACGTACTATGTAGCATAGTTTCCTATGTGTTTTACATGGAGAGTTTTAATTCATGCTAACCCTTTCATAATATTTTTCAGTATCCTCCATTTCCTATAACTCGATGCTGTTTCTTAATCTTTTCTTTAATAATAATAATAACAATAATACTAATAATAAAACTGTATAGCACAATAAGCTAAATTAGAGGAGGCTGCTCTCTACTTCAAAATAACTGTCCTCTGTCCTGCAACCAAATGGTGGCACACTGGCTGGGAAACTGCAAAGGGTGATTCAAAGGAGTGAGACATCATGCTTTCTTCTCTTCAATACTTATCTTATTCTGTAAACCTTAAGTATTGTTTTCCTTTTATGAAAAAATGCAAATTAATTCTTCAAACCAACCTCTTCATTAGAAGATTAGAAAAGCCTAATGCCCAGTTTGGAATCTGGGTGAGAGCCTTTATTCCACCCCAGAGACAGGGCTAGCTACATAATTTGCAGACCCCAGAGGAAAAGAAAATACCAGGAAAGTCCATTTCTTTTCCATACACCAGGGCCCTAATGTACTAGGCATGGGCAATTGAAAAGAATCTCATCTCCACACCAAGATACATTTGGTTCCTCAGTTTGGGAATGGGATGGGGTCTCCAACAGAGACCCCTGTCAATATGCAGTGCTGTGGTACTGTCATCCCATAGTAGCAGTGGCTGTTTCGTCCCGCCCTGAGAGCCCATGAGGCATGCATCTGACATGACAACTCCTCCCACCAGGGGCAGAGAGTGATGGTGGAACACAGGACTTCCCATCAGCTACAGATGCAAAGCAGGTGTTGAAAGAAGGAGTCTTTGTGGGGCCCAGGATGTCAGTAGGAGGCAGAGTCACATGAGGGTCCAAGCTCCTAATGCAAGCTCCATTGACCCATCAAACTTCACTTACAAAACACAAATTGGAAGATAAAATTTATAGGACTTTCAACACGATCAAAGTAGAATAGTTAACCCCAAGACCTTTCTGAATATGAGGGCTTGTATTGCTACACATCCATAAATCTGGCCTAGGAGAACACTCATATGAAGAAAGGAATTATTTATTAACCTGATGCCACATAGGAGCCAGAGAGTCAGAGTCTATGTTTTTGGCTTTAAAATCCTTATCCTTCTGCTCTGCTACCCTGATTATCTGCCATAAAACTTTAGCTGTTGCTTATTCCATCAGTATTTTCCATTATCGTAAGACATTTGTTTAATGTATGCTTTCTGCCCAAAGGGGCATGACTAGAAACACGTTATTTCCATTAGTAGAGAATATGAGTGAGAACTATTTTAATTTCACAGATACCTTGCATTAGCTTAGGATAAACAGAAGTGCTTGTTACCAGGACTAAAGAGGCATATTTCAGAAAATAAATGGGTCTCAAAAATGGATTGAATCTAAGCCTAGAAGCCAATGAATTTTTCGCCTCGTCTGCTCTTTTCTGCTTGCCTGCTTTATCTTTGTCTCTTCTCAAATGGTATTTCTGTTGCTTCCTTTCTCAAGTTGTAGATGGAATTTGTTCAATACACACTTCCCAAGTTTTAATTTTACTGGTCTAATCAACCAGGAGTGAATGACCTACTATTTTTATTTCTAATTTTAAATCCCTGAGAGAGGGACTGATTGGCACATCCTCGGCCATATTTAGAGTGACCCCTACCACTCAAGAATATTATTTCAGGGAAATGACTCCGTGGAAGTACTCAATAACATGTGTGTGAAGAGCACAGTTCCTAGAAATGAGACACAGATAGGCAAACACAAGCTCTATGGATGCTGAGACTCTGTGTCACAAGATATTATTAAATGCATTATTAGGTGGCAACTTCACTCCTCCCTTAAATTCACCTGGGTGGCAAAAAGATTTTTGAAACATCACTATAAATTTACTATGTTTCTTAACATTATGTAACATTCTAGATGACTCTAAGCTCCACAACGCATCCTATTCATACAAGAGCAAAACTTCTGTTATTATCCATTTGTGCTGTGTTTATGACCTGACAGGTCTCCCATCCCTCCTGATGATATACTTTATTGGAAGAATAAAAATGCGGGAACATGAAATACAATGCAGACCATCCCACAGTTGTCAATGTCATTGTAGTTCCTTCTGGGGTTTCCAGTTTGTCAGAAATTGCCAGAAGTCAAGATAACTATTTAAACTATGTATATATCATCCACAACAACTGGGACCACTAGGTAGCCAAGAAACATCTCAGAGCAGTGTCAACTATTTCGTGTAACAATACTGACCCCCCAGAACGTGAGCACTGTCTGAGGAGATCTCCATAAAAGGAACTGTGCTCCCGGGGTCTATCTATGTGAGAAACACGGTCTCTGTGAACCTGAATTTCATCTGCTTTTAAGGAATTTCAAATTGTACACTTCTCTAGTATAGGTCCTCAGGCTTTGCAATAAAAGATGGGTGTTTGTGACAGACTTTGAAAGTATAGTGTTAACATTTTTGACAAAAAATAATGTGTCTTCAAAATGTTGTATCATGTGTGTATGTTCTGCAGTTTTAAATGACCTTAAGCAACTTCTCTGTCTATACATTTTCAGGAGTGTCAAAGCCATTGTTACTTTTATACATATTAGCATAGAGTTTTATATAATATTTACATAGAGTTTCTTGATTTGGAGAAATTATTTCTTTATAACATAATTCAGAGCATCATAATTCCTTATTGATTTATTGATAATCCTTGATTAACTAAGTTACTGTATACCTTTGGAAATGAGACAAAGTCTGTCAGACCAATAGAATGCACTGAGGCTCACTAAAAATTATTAACATTACAATTCATGCTGAGGAAATACTCAGAATCTCAGATCCAGTAAATGGAATTTTCATAGATACCATGCACTTACCTCCACTTTACAATGCCTAAGGCAGTATTTTTTATGTAAATATTTAAAAGTCTGCATTGTATAAATAAATTTTAGTAAATTTAAAGCTAAGCCATTTCCAGAGACAGTGATTAAATGGCCAGAATTAAAACAATCTACAGTTTGTTGTTGGATAGATTTGGATTCAAATTTCAGTTCTTACAATTCCTCATTCTCTGCTGTGGAATAAGTTCCCTGCTCTCTGTACTGTTTGGTTGGTAAGATGGGTATGGCTGATTATATCTGCCCTGAGTGAAGATCAAATGAGAGAATGAGTGCTATTACTCAGTTTCTCTACACCATTATGCACACAGGTTGCACACTAGCACCTTCTTTCTCATTTGTGGAGGTCCATGCTGATCTGTCAAACACTTAGAATATGTACAAGTGCCCGTAGCCACCACCTAAAACACATCACATAATCAACACCCTCTAAACACAGTGCACAAGCATAGAAATAGTTTATGCACACCCACAGGGTGCCACACAAAAAAATCCCCCTTTTTATTGCAAAACCTTTCATTACAAAATCATAAGCATGTTATTCTGTAATAGGACGATATTGCATTTGAGCATACCCTGTGACATTTTAGGTGAAATGTCTAAATTAAAACTATAAATTATTACACCCACATTATTACCCTACCAACCACACTCAAGCAGCCCTTACTTCTGCCAGACCTTCCTGTATATTTGTTTGCCTTCACATATTTAAAACTAGACTTATCTTCTTTTCATCCCAAGTTAGGGTCCTGTCCAGTTGCTGGTCTTACTGTCAACAAAATCCTTATTCTGTGAGTATTCAATACCTCCTTGTCTACATTTTGACTTTTTGTCTCCTACTTTCCTAATAGAGTTCTTACTTTATACGTAACTGCCTACTGTTGGCTTAGCATTTTACTGGTGTAAAAATATGAAAGTGAAAGGTATAATTTTTGCTTACTAGAAATTTTCACTTTATTGTGGAGATCAATATGCAAATATTTATATATGTAATAGTGTCAACAATAAGTATAAATTTTAAAATATGTGGAACTCTAAGTTTTTTTCTATAACACATCTCACAACTGGTTTCAACATTTTAAAAATAAATTATTTTGCCTTTAAAAATAAAAAAAATATATAAAGAAACCATATATTCCTTCTCTTAACTTGTATAATGGTTTATGTGCAGTATTTTTGTGCTTAACAGATTACTTTTTGACATAAGATTAAATAACTTTTCTGTTCCATTAAAATAATATGCCCACTGAGAGTAGGTATTATTCCCATATCTCCTGGAATATGTTTTTGTATATAAGGGATTTTTTATTAAAATCCCCTTTTCAAGCTTAAAACACACTTAATACTTAGTATAATGATATCATTCTTTCTCGCGTGATTGTTAAAAAATGGAAATAATGAAATGTGATCTAACTATTGATTTCAATTAAACAAAGCCATAAGTTGGGTGCAGCCTTCTGAGAAAAGAAACTTCACATTATTTCAACAACTAAAGGATATAATGCCTAGAAAGAAAAGTATTTTTACAACTATCGTACTCCTTTGCTGATCCTTCCTCTTGTAGAAGAGAGAGAAACCTGCTCATTGACCCGGTTTTACTGTGGTGAGGCAATGGGATTATAGTCTGGCCAATCATTTCTGCCAGGAATGCAGCAATAATTTACCCACTATATTGATGCCCAATTAGTACATGAAATCTTTAGGTTTATTTTTGCCTAATGAGAGAATCCCAAACAGTTCTGACATAATATTTTAAACAATAATATGATTTAAAATCTGTTTTGTGCCAGGGCCTTCTTGGCACACACAAGAAAATAAATTAATGACTTGGATGATGTAAATATGGGGAGATACCACAGAAAGTTTAGTTATCAAAATAGACTCTAAAAGACAAGGAGGATTTTACCTATAAGAAATAAGAGAAAAGAATATGTCAACAAAAATATTCCAGGAAGGAAAGAACCTATATTTCCAAATTACCTTTTTCAATTTTTATTTCATCTAACATTCCAAATACGTGTAGTAAGAACTTGGGACTAGTAATGGTCAAAACATGACTCAGGCTGAGCCAGTCTATTAATCCATCTATTTCCTCAGAACTTGAATATTAATCATAACAATTCAAGATAAAAAGGGTAGAAATGGATTCATCCTAAAAATAGCTCTCTGATAAGACCTTGTATTAGTTTGTGCTAACTACATTTCCAGAAAGTCTCTGCTTTCTCTTGTTTATGGAGCCAGACTCTGTTTAGCCATAATTCATTGAGGTACTCAATATTTTCCATCTCACTCAGATATAAAAAAGAAATAAATGGAAATGTAAAAAGTAAAGAAAAACTAATATCAGAGATATAGAAATTCTTCAGAAAATGAATATCAGAAGCCTGGACAGAGCTAAAGAAATAACCAGAAACAGGAATATTAGGATAAAAAATATTGAAAATAAACATACATATATAATGTATAAACACATATCAATAAAATAACATAACTAAAAGTCTCTAATTTACAAAACAGATAAAACAAGATCATAGTAATATTTAAAAAGATAATAACCAGTGAATTTAAATAATTAATGAAATTCCATAAACCATAAACCCAAGAAGCTTAGCAAGTCCATGGGGGATTAAAAAGCCAGATCAACAACAACAGCAACAAAAAAAAAATGAATAAAAAACTACAAACATTTAGACAAACCATATTAATGCAACTGAAATGAGAAACTTTAAAAACTTTCAAAAGAGAAGATGGAAAACATTTCATAGTAAAACACAAAGTTAGAACAGCAGCATATTTTTATCAGAAGCTATACAAGACAGAAGATAATAGAGCCTAATTATCTTTCTATTCTGAAAGAAAAATAAAATCTTTAACCTCGGAATTCTATACTTGGTAAAAATTATTTTCAAAAGTGAAAGTAAAATAAAGAATTTAGTTAGAAACTCAAACTTGATAGAATGTATTCCTAGTGATACACACTAAGAAATATTAAAGAAAGGTCTTCAAAATCAAAAGAATATAATATCAATTTGTATTACATAAATAAAGAACATAAAAGTTAAAAATAAGGTTTGATATGTCACTTTTCTAATTGTCAAAAGGAACAGGTCTAAGAATATGCTAAGTTTTCTATTTGCACAAAAGTAAAATGAAAAGCATCAATAATATAGAATGGGTGGGAGGAAATGGAAATATATTTTATAAAGTCTTCAAATATATATTACATGGCAAATAATATATGAAACAGCCCATAATAGGTAAAAATGGTAGACTATAAATGGGAGCAAAAAAACAACTAACGTGTTATCAATGGACAAGAGGAATTTAAAATTCAAAACAAAAAACCATTTACAATAACACTCATATAAGAATTATTTAGGTATAAATCAAATAAAACATGTATAAGATTTCTATGAAGAAAATTACAAAGTCTGATGAAAGAAACCAAAGAAGTAAATAAATGAAGATATAATTCATATTAATGGTTAGGAAGATTCAATATGATGTAGATATCATGGCATCCCAAATCAACAAATTGAGTGCAATTTCAAGCACAATGCCTGAAAATTATTTTCTGGGTAGCCACAGACTCATTCTAAGTTTATATAGAAAGGCAAACCCCCTGGAATTGCCAGTATAACATTGAAAGTGAAGAACAAAATGGGAGGACTTACCCAACATCATGATTTACTATAAAGCTACAGAATCAAGATGGTCTCATATTGGTGGGAAAATAGACAAATGTGTAGAATAGAATAGAGACCCCAGAAACAAATTTATACAAATAGTCACCAGATATCTGGTAAAAGGGCAAAGACAATATAGAAAAGTGAAAATAGTCTCTTCAATAAATGATGCTGGATCAAGTTTACACCTACATTAAAATAATGAATCTAGACACACAAAAATCACAAAAATTAACTTAAAATAGATTGAAAAACTTGAATATAGATACCAAACTATAAAACATAACATAGGAGAAAACCTAGATTACCACATTTATGACAAAGACTTTTTACATAAAACGCCAAGACATGTTTCACACAAGAAATAATTGAAAAGTAGGGATTCATTAAAATTAGAAACTTTGGAAAAACTGATAATCGTGAAGATGGCAACATAGGTTGTTCCCAACTTCAGTTCCCCTCTCAAGAAGACTAACTAGCAACTCTCCATAGATAAGACATTGTTATAAAAATCCTAGAACATGAAAGTGTGGTTAAAGCAACTTCATTGACCACAGAGACTGGTAATATCCACATTAAGTGGGGAGAAATATGCTTATACCCTTATTGTACAGTCCTTTCCCCAGCCTTCAAAGCATCACATCAAGAGGGTCACCTTGGTTCTATGATTACTCCAGTGGTAGAAAGTGCTCAAGAGGGACATATAGCACTTCTAATATTGGCAGTTGCTTCCTTGGAGTTCCACTCATGTCTCACCTCATGAGGATTGTAGGGAAAATCTGTGGGTCATGACCATCACCAGAGATCAGACTGAGAAGGGCAAGGTGGCAGGGCTTAAAGAAACCAGATGTATGATCTGGGCAGACTGAGTTTGTTCTTTCAGGGCTGCTCAAGCAGAAATATCAACCTGTGGCTTTGCCTGTCTGCAGAGCCAGAATGTTTGCCTCATCTGGCCAGAAACCTTGGTGCACTACTCTGCCTAATTTGGAACCCCAAACAAGACATGCCAACCTTAAAGCCTGTTTTTCCAACCTGACTGGGCAGAGAAACTAATTCATTATATTGCGTTCCATTGAGTGTAATTCCTGATACACCAAGGGGAAGCCTGGTTGGAGCATCTAGAAATCTGCATAACCCAGCAATGACTTAGTGGAGAGCCTGGCCAGAGCCACACTGATGGCCTTTTCTGGACAAGGAGCTTGGTGCATAATTTGACCTGATTTGAGACCCAAAACAATGAGCCATGCAGAACTTGGGACCCATTTAGCTGCCCTTCCCAAGCAGGGAAACTGATGAATAGCTCTGCATACTACTGAGTATAGTAGCCAGTTCTGATTATGAAGACTTATGATAATACCAAACACGTTCAGATACCATCCTAAAGATGCACATTGGTAGGGAACCTGACCAGCAGTTAGAGCCAACTTCTCCTTGCCAGCAGCACATGCACCGATTCACAACCTTCAGAGTTCAGAGAGTGGCTTTGTCAACAATTCACTCCTTCAGTAAACCTCACCTGACCAAATACACTACCAGTTCACCTTTTTTGAGCACTAAACTGAACAGACTGGTGAAGGACTATTCCTGCAAAAGTAAACCAAGGTAGAAATGAAGCATCACACACACACACACACACACACACACACACACACATCAGGTAAACATGATACCACCAAAGAAAACTAATAAAAGTCCAAAAGCTGACCATAGATTAATGTATATCTATTAACTATCTGATAATAACTTTAGAATAATCTTATTAAAGAAGTTTAGTGAACTATAAGAACACAGAGACAGAAACAAAATTAGAAGTTCAACAAAGAGATAGAAAATATCAAACAAACAGCAATCCTAGACCTGAAAAATACTGTGACTGACTTGAAGAACTCACTAGAGATCTTCATGATGAAGCAAAAGAAAGGAACAGTGAACTAGAAGATAGGTCATTCAAAATTATTCAGTCAGAGAAAGAATAAAACAAAAACATGAGAAAGAACAAATAAAATGTATGAGACTTATGACGCACCAACATGGGGGAAGATTATGTGTGTGTGCGTATAAGTATATATGTGTGTGTGTGTGTGTCTGTGTGTATGAATTCAGAAAGAGAAAACTAGAAAAAAAAAGAAAGTATATTTAAAGTAGCAATGGCTGAAATCTTTCCAAACTTGAGGAGATACAAAGACATTCAGATTCATGATGCTCAAAGGATCCCAAATAGGTTGAGCCAGAAAAAGGCGACATTGAGATACATTGTAATTACATTATCAAAATTCAAAGAGATCACCTTTCAAGCAGCAAAAGAAAAGTGACTTGTCAAGGGAGGCTTTCCTCCTGTAAAGTTATGGTTAAACTTCTAAACAGAAAACTTTCAGGCCAAAAGAGAAGGGATTGTGTATTTAAAATATTGAAACAAAAAAAAATGGACAACCAAGAATACTATGTCCATAAAGTTGTGTTTCAGAAATATAGGAGAGATAAAGACTTGCCTGAATAGACAAAAGCAGAAGGAATTCACCAGCATCACACCTGTTTTGGATGAATTTCTCATGGGAGTTCTTCAAGAGGAAACAAAGGATGCAAATTAACATTGTAAAATCACATGAATATACATATGAAACTCACTGGAAGTGGTAAATACATAGGCAATGTAAGATTTTCTAATGTTGTAATGATGGTACATTGTAGGGGACCAGCTTGTTTCAGTCTGGCAAATGTGACTCAGCTCTGTATGGAAAACCTACAGAAGCGAAGTGGTGGGCAGGAGCCAGACCTTCAAACCGAGTTTTCCTGTGGGAATCAGGCCTAGAAAATGCATACAGACTGTTAGGGCTTGCTCTTGCTAAAACTCCATCACCCTGGTCTAAAATAACAAATGTGTACTGTCTATCTTCAAGGTAATTTCCAAAGTCTGTGTGAATTTTCCCAGACAGAGCTAATCAGCTCACCGCCTTTCCCCCTGCATGTTATTTTCATTTCCTTGATTGTGCCTAAAATGTAGACAATCTTCTATGAAATAGATAATAAATCTGTCTTTGATGTAACACCCAAGAAAAACAATAAAAACCTGTCTAGACAAGGGTTGGGGAGCTCTCCTCCTGAGAGAGTGGCCGAGGCACTCATAGGCTCTCTCTCCCCTTGAGAGAGTAGCTGTGCCATTCCCTTTTTCTTCCCAGGATTGCTGTCATCTGTGCATTTATTTTCTCTTTCACCCACAACAAGGCGGAACTCTGCTGGCCGGAGTCTGCCACAGTAAATGATTCCCTTACAATTCCAGTTTAAAAGTTAAAAAGCAAACATTGAAAATAACTCTCATTACAATGTTTTTTACTGGACACATAATATAAATATATTTAAATTGTAACATTAATAACCAGAAATTTGAGGGGAGAGAAGTAAAAATAAAATAGAAAGTATAGGTATGCCATGAAATCAAGTTATTATCAGCTTAAAATAGAGTGTTAAAAATGCCAGGTATTCTATCTAAGCTTCATGGTAACTACAATGGAAAAACCTGTAGGAGATACACAAAAGATTGTGTTAAATGAATCAAATCATAAGGTACAAAAATTCATCAAATCACAAAATACAGTAAAATAAGAGGAAAGGAATAATAGACCTACCAAACAAACAAAAAATTAACCAAATTACAACAGTAATTTCTTACCATCAATCTTACTTTAAATATAAATGTATTAAATTATCCAACCAAAAGATATAGAATAGTTGAATGGATTTAAAAAACAAAATCCAGTAAAATGTTGCCTATAAAGACTCACTTTAGTTTTGAAGACTCGTAGACTAAGAATAAAGAGATAGAGAAAGATATTTCAAAGAAATAGTAACCGAAAGAAAGCAAGGAAACTGCCCAAATGTCCATCAGTAAATGAGTGGATAAAATTCCCTCTTCCCCTCCAACAATCACAACACTGTTGTTCGTGTCCATGAGTCTTTTTCTTTTTTTGCTTTCTCCCTCCACCCCTAGTTTCCTCCATGAAGGTTGTCCTGCTTTCTCTGAATGAGTCTGTCTCTATTTTGCTTGTTACCGTATTTTTTGGACTATAAGATGAACTTCCTCCCCAAATTTAGGAGGAAAGGGGGATGCATGTTATAGTCCAAATGTAGCTTACCTGGCTCACTGATGGGGGGCAGTGGCCTATATTATATGTTATTAATATTTTACCACAATTTTTGCTTCAAAAATTTTTTTTTCTAATTTTCCTCCTCTAAAACCTAGGTGAGTCTTATGGTCCAAAAAATTTGGTAGTTCAATATGATCATTAAATTCCACACACAAATAAAATCATATGATAATTGTCTTTCTCTCACTGGCTAATTTCACTCAGTATGATGTTCTCCAGGTCCATCCATGCTGTCCTAAGGGTAAAATCTTCTTTTTTATGACTGAGTAGTATTTAATTGTGTAAATGTACCATACTTGTTTTGTCTACTTGAAGGTATAAGGAGGATAAATGGTAATGGAAAAAGATACAACAAAAATAAATTAAAAAAAGAAAACAGGAATAAGTATACTAATATCATACAAAAAAGTCTTTAGGCTAAAAATTATTTGAAACAAGACCAAGAAAGTGATTACATAAGGATAAAATAGTCAATGCATCAAGAAGATATAGTAACTGTAATATTTATTCATCCAATGTTACAGCATCTAAGTATATAATGCAAATACTAAAAGCACTAAAGGGAGAAATGAGTACCAATACTTTAATAGTTGAGGACTTTAAAACACCACTCTCAACAATGAAGAGATCATATAGAGAGAGAATCAATACAGAAACAGTGGAACTGAACAACACTGCAAGCAAAATACATCTTACATAAATACACAGACCATTTCATACAGCATTCTTCTCAAGTGCACATGGAATAGTTTCTAAGTCAGATCATATGTGAAGCCATGAAAAATTATTAACAAATTTAAGAAGACTTAAATAACACTCATTATCATTTCTGACCATAGTGATGTGAAGCTGGAAGTCAGTATCAGGAGGACAACTGAAAAAGTGAGGAATACGTGGCAATTATACAACACAATTCTGAACAACCAATGGGTCAATGAAAAAATTAAAAGAAAATAAACATTTCTTGAGGGGGTACAGGAAATCAGGTAAAAGTGGTCAAAGGGCAAAAACTTCCAGTTATAAGTTCTCAGGATATTGTGTACAGTATGATTACTATTAATGACACTGTACTGTATATTTGCAAAATGCTAAAATAGTATATCTTAAAAGAGTTCATTACAAAGAAAAAAATTGATACTATATGAGGTAATGTATGCTAACTAAACTTATTATGGTACATAGAGATAAAACCACTTGTAATGTCATAATTATTCACAGCAGTGTTATTTATAATAACCGGATATGGAAACAGCACAAATAAATAGAAGGAAAATAGATATACAAAACATGGTACAAAAAGGAACTTACCACATGTATATATAACAGCAAGATTGATTTTAAAAATATGCTGAGTAAAATAAGGTCATCAGGAGAGGATACAGTACATGATTTTCATGAAGTCCTGGGATGGGAAAATTAATCTGTGGTGATGGAAATCAGAATAATTGTTGCTTTGTCAGACACAGCAATCGACAGGAAAAGGCCCCAGGATAACTTGCTGAGGTCACAGAAATGCGGTCTAATTTGATAGGGATATGCATTAAACAAGCCTATGTATTTGTTAAGATTTTTCAACGTATATAATCCAATCCTATACTAAATATAATTAAATTATACTGCAAAAAATAGGCTTTGCTTAAGGAAAATGGCATTTAGCAGGACTACATTTCAGTAAATACTAGTAAATTAATAACAAGTTACATGCAAAATAATTTTGAATTCCTAAAAACTACATGCAGGGCATATATATATACATATACACACATATTAATTAAAGTAAGCTATAAAATACACCAACTTCAATGAATTCAGTCTTAGAAGCTTTTCATTACTTTGATATTAGCTGTTATTTTATACTTTAGGTTGGTATTATTGATACTTTTAATGGGGCACATTGAATCTAAATGGCAGCTATATTTGTATAATTTTTCTGTTAGAATGATATTTTCCTTGTTTGTAGTTACATATTAAATTTAGGTATACACAGTGATTTAAAATGTATTATTTGTACTTTAGAAATTAGAAATTGTATTTTAAAAATTAGAAATGAACCTGGAATTACTTTTGTATATCATTCAGGAAGTAGTGGGTCAGTTAACTAATTTCTGTCTTTAGCAAAAAAATTTTTTTGTAATTCTCTGACAATAGATTTGTGGCAACTACAACACATGCTCGGCCTCAATGCTCTACACTATTGGGCTTTTATACTCAATTTTCCTCCTATTATACATGTGTTTTGGGTTCAGAATAATTTTACTTAATATCTGCTGACATATAAATATGGTTGTTTTCCATCAGAGCAAAAGTAGACATAAAATTCAAACTAATGCAAATATTTTAAAACTTTAATTATCTCTGATCTTCTTATTAAAGGAAACAATATAAAATACATTATTGAGTGCTTAAACTGTAGCAAAAGTTCTTTCATGATCTCTGTATTATATTTTACCATATATGTCCATATATTTTTGACAAGAACTTGAGGGAGGACTAATATTATGACTAGTTAGGATTGAGAAGTCCAAAGAAATAACACAGTTTGCACTTGTTACACAGCTTAGCAAGTGAGAAATCAAAAACCCAAAATCATGTTATTCATTTGCATGATAGCATCTTAGAGATAAGATCTTAACTATTTATATTTTTAAAGTATTTAAAATTAATATAAGCATAGTTTTATATTTTCCAAAGAAATAACATTAGAGATAGATGCTCGTATAATTTTAAGTGATAAAGGTGAAGAAAATCAACCATATAGTATGGATAAGATATTACATGGCTGGCAATTGACAAAATTGCCAAAAAAATAAATAATTAAAATTTCTGTGTCTGTCTTTCATGTTCAATCCTGCCTTGCAGAGATTCTGAAACTCTTCCTCAGATTTTATTTGTTAACCAAACAAAAGGATTGGAGTAGGGAAGATTAGCAATATTTCATTAAAAACATAAGATTTAAATTATCATGGGGGATGGCATCTGTTAGATATAGAAGAGACGGAGACTCTGATACTACAGAGCAAACTGTGATAAAGCGTATGCCAGAATGCTTCAGTGGCACCCCGTTTTGCAGTGGCTATGCAAATATGGGAATGCATGCCTCAGGAGAAAGCCATAATTTCAAATCAAAACAGGTAGGTACAGTCAACATTTTGTCTGTTTTTATCTGCCACCAAACTTTTTGTTGTCGTTGATATTGGTGGTGATATTTTTGGTTTTTGTTTGATTTGTTTTTGTCTGTGATTTTTTTTTTTGCAGTCTTCTCACCTTTTCATCTTGGTAGTTTTCCAAAATTAGCTTATTTAAACTAATATGGTTTCTCTCTGGCCCACTGCAAAAATGACATATCTACTTTATTCCTATAGCTCATTTTGCAGAATTTTTGTCTTATTAGAGCAAAATATAACAGGACAAGGATGAGGCAAGAAGAATAAGATGGTTACTGACATAACTCACATAATTCCCCTCAATAAGTTCCGCAAGCACCATTCAATATATACATAAATATGCCATATAAATTTATACAAATATTTTTGCAAAATATGAAAACTGATACCTTTATGTGTTTTGCAGAAAAATAAACATGATCACTTCCTGAATATCAGCAAGAATATTTACTTTTTATAAGCACAGGAAAACAGACTTTCAGGTCTAAACCAAATAATATGAGCATATCCAGAATTTTTATTAGAAAATGAATCCCTGTTTTAGCTTTGGAAATGTCAGAAACAGAGCATTTTATTTTATTTTCTCCCACCTCCATCAGGCTAAGGCTTTCAGATCTGAGATATCCCTTATCTTCAAATCATACATAAGATTATTTTTAACAGCTGAATGTGTTGTGTCCATCATCATGGATGGTGGTTGTTTTTCAATGTGGGATGTGAAGAGACTGACTCATCTGGACTTCAGAATAATAAGAGGACAGATGCTTGTGGTTTACTATCATAAGCTGGACCTACTGATTTATTTTCTCAGCAAAATGCCAAATGGGTACCCGTGGCAAAGAGGTAGCTAAGCCTGCCTCTCTCCAGGGGATGAAGCAGTCTTAGGACTGGGTGACTGGTATAGGTCAAAGATAATAAGACTAAAGAGTATAGAAATCTAAAGTCTCTGGATGTTCAGACAAACATAGGAGTGACTGGGAAAGAAGCCACACTGAATAGCATTTTTTCATGAAAATTTTTCTCATGGTGATAAGAGCACAGACTCAGATTTATTTTGTTTTGGAAACATGGAATGGTGTGCTACGAATGTAACGATGAGCATTGTTTGTCATTACAGTAGCTATGTTTTCAATTAGATCCCCACTCACCAAAAAGGAAAGAAAGAATTGAAACTGATTTAAAATCTGGTTCCTCTCATTCTCTATCTCACTTTTCCCACTTGCAGAATTGTGGTTCTGAATGATTTCAGTGCCCCCACTCCACACACTCACACATACCTGCTCATTGACAATAATGTGAAGAACCAAATAAGCAAATTAAATATATTCGAATGGTTGTGTGAAGAGACAGGATGGAGACGTCTCCCCTTATGTTTTAAAAAATGTAAAACATGTCCTGGCAGGTATAGCTCAGTTGATTGGAGACTCCTCCCATAGACCCAAGGGTTGCAAGTTGTTGCAGGTTCAATTCCCATTTGGGCCACATACGCAGGTTGCGGGTTTGATTCCCAGTCAAGGTGCAAACAAGAAGGCAACCAGTCGATGTTTCTCTCTCACATCGCCTTTTCTCTCTCTCCCTCCTTGCTCTCTCTGAAAGTAAAAAAAAAAAAGGTCCACAAATGAGGATAAAAATATTTTTAAACAAATGAAATAAAAGTTATAAATAACCAAAAAACAAACAAAAAATGTATTACATGGATTAATAAAACATTTTTACTTGGCCTTGACACCAAATGTGTGATTATGCTGTTTACTTTTTAATCTGTGTCATCACAGCACATAATTTTTCATGTCTGGCAGATGAGTTTTTTTTTCAATAAAAATTCTTCTAACAGAACTCATATATGCTCTATATTTATAGGCTAAGATAAGAGAAATAAAATATGAATTATTGGTTATGTCATTAATATCAGGTATTTTCTTTGGCAAATGTTTTCTGGCATATCTATAAGGAACCATTAAGTCAATAAATTAATATTATAATCTTTATTAAAATTTATTATTTTAATGTTTTTTTTAAGTTGTGGTTGGTAAAAATGTTATCAGAGGCTATTAATCCATGAGGTTTACCCAAATGGTGAAATAAATGGTACCGATGTGCCCCTGCATTCAGTCCATTTTAACTGACTGTTCCAGTTATTTCAATATGATTTCTTTTTGTATATTATTATATAAATGTGCCAAAGATTGTTTCTGTGTTTTGGTCAGTAGATTATGTATTTCTTTACATAACCTACTATTTTGGTCATTAGGTTATGGGATTTATTAACAAAAAGCTTAAACTCATATTTTTACATATCAAATTATTTTTGAAGTACCACAAACAAGCGTATATTTTTAGCCACTTAGAACCTGCCTATTTTGCATTTCCCATGAAACCTCACTGAACATCTGAGAGCAATAGACAAAGTAAGACCAGGTCATAGAGTTCCCAAGCTTCTGCTGTCCTTCTGAGGTGTCTGACCCAGAAATTACTCCCTGCTGCTGAGGGATGTCTCTACACATGTAAGCCCCCTCTCTGATTTAACCTCTCTCCTTGGGAGTTCCCTGCTCAACCCCTCAGCAGAGTGGTGATCCCACACCACAAGCTCTGCATAGACTCTTGCTGAGAAGGACTTTCCCCAGCAAGTAAATCTGTCAAAAAAATGGACCAATGAAGCTCTGCGTGCTACTGCCACCTCATGGCCGTATATTTTTTCCTTCATCAACCTAAAATCCCTCAAAGTCTACCCACATACTTAAAGAGAAAGGAAGGGTAAATTAAATAATAATTCAGACATATTGTTTAACCTACTTATACCCATGTCTATCATATTTTAAAACAACTCATTAATTCAGTGAAAAAACAAAATCATGCTGCCTCTTGTTTGGAATCATGTAAACACAAAGTGAGTTTCACTTATAAAAGTTTTCATTTTAATTATTAGTCTGATATTGTATAGGCATAATTGGAAATAATATTTGCATCTTGGACAAATATGAGCTATTAAAACAAAGAGGATTTATTTACTTATTTATTTTTTAAGACTATTTATTTATTTTTAGACAGAAGTGAAGAGAGGGAGAGGGTGAGAGAAACATCAATGTGTGGTTTCCTCTTGCCCACCCCCTACTGGGGACCTGACCCACAACCCAGGCAGGTGCTCTGACTGGGAATCAAACCAACGACTCTTTGATTAGCACGCGGGTGCTCAATCCACTGAGCCACACCAGCCAGGGCTGAGAAATTTTTAAAAGAGGGAAAATCGTAAGAATTCATGATTGTTTGTGTATAGAATGAGTAAATTATCAGCTTATTCCTCTTTTATTTTTTAGTAAATATAATTCAACTTTCAAATTTATTTTCAAAATTTAATGTCACCTTTTATTTTGTGAAATTCTTTCACAAAGCACATTTTTTTCTTCAACATACTATTGCATTATCTGCATCATTTTTACATTTTACTATGCTATATTGTCTTTTTCTTTTCATTTTTATTTCTTCACCATGACCTTGGAGGAATGATGTCTATTCATCTGTGTTTCTAACACCTTGTATGATTTGCATCACACAGGCTCTAAGTAATTGTTGAATGAATATGTGAGCAGGAAAGAACATTATGTTTACTTACACATGTGTATATAAATGTGTACATATTATACATATATATGTGAGAGAGACAGATAAACTAAGAATAAGAGCTCAGATGTTAAAATCTCCACTGCATGGTATCGGTTCTAAGATGTGTAGGCTCATCACTGATATACTAACATGTCACATTCGCATGAGCAATTTAGTTTTTCTAATATAAACCTCCCTAATTATATTCTTTTATATTTTGGGTTTGGTTAAGTATAGGTGGAAGCTAAGTTTGGCTAGGAAAAAAAAAATGTTACAGTTCATACATAATTGGAAAGGTTAAGATAACAGTGAATCATTTTTAATCACATTTAAATCATTTTAAACCTAAGAGTTTAAATTGTGCTAAAGTTTATGTCGATAATAACAGATTCTATGCAATTCAATGTAATCAATGGTTTTAGTTTATCTTCTATCCTAAAAAGTATATATATATATATACTTTTGAAAAAAATCCATAGCATATAAAAGAAGATAATGTATATAAGACAGAGTAGCTTAGTCATATTTCTCTTTTCCTAGTGGATTGCTATATATGCTATATGGTAAGCTAAATCAATTTCAAATTACATCTGAACAAGCCACATCATGTTATACATTATTACAATAGTACTGATTGATACTTCATTACTGGAAACTTGACTGGAGTTTAGGTGATCAAGTAGACATTGAGCTTAATAGCTGAGGATTGACTAACAATTACATCCATGTAGGATGTGAAGGATATTATAAGCATCTTACTTACTAGGAAACACAGTATTGCTTGGTCCTGTATTCATTCAATCAAGTAGAAGGAAATGTAAAGAAAAACTTTTTGTATCTTAGACATTTTTTGCTTTCACTTCACTGACCTTATTCCAGCAGCCATCTTGGAACTAAGAGTGGAAAAAAAAATTACTCGAGAAACTTGGCTGCCTTGATACTGACATCTTAGAGCTGGTGCACATACTCAGAACTTCCAACATTCAAATTTCTTGGTATATGGTGAAAACATAAAATGCACCTCTTTGGCCACTATTTTACGGATTTATTAATATTTGTAACATAAAATTTCTAAATGATACCGTGTAAGTGTAATTGTAAGGGTAATTTACATGTAATATGTTGCATGTATGCATGTGAAATGTCTATATATGACTATAGAAGTATGAAAAATACCCAAACATATATATTTTAGTTGGTAGCACAAATTACTGTGGGATGGAGGAGGCATGCTATCAGTTGGAAAAATCATCACAGAAGAAGTGATATATAATGCAAATCTTCAAGGAAAATGTAGGTTACAGCCAAGTTGTAGTGGGTGGCGCGGGTTAAGTAAATGTTAGCAAGCACATTGAACAGTGAAGCAAACAGCAAAGATATCAGATTAATTTTCCAGTAGCTGAAAAATAAATGGAACAGTTCATTAGGTTGCCACCATGCATACTGAAACAAAACTGAGAAAGTATGTGAGAGTAAAGTGTACTTGCTCTGTAAATTTCCTTCAAATATTATCATGGCATTCAATAGTTCTAAATTAGACATAAATGAGAATATCTTTTCCTTGTGGTTTTATAAGCTCATTCCCCCAGGATAAATATCTGAAGCATGCCAGTATTTATGTAACTTGTAAACTCTTCATAATTTATGCTCAATCTAAGTGGGACAATAATTTGCTTAATAAATAATGTTATTGTAAATTGAAAGAAAGAAATGAAAAAAAGGACAAAAAAAGAAAGAGAAAAAAAGGGATGAAGGAGGTATAGCTGTAATTTAGCTGAAAACATTAAAAAATAATTTAGCTACTGCAATATGGAATAATACATTCTGCTTGAATGTTCAATTTAGCCTTAATACATTCAGTCACTACATAATAACCCCATGCCAGTGCTCTCTTACCAATTTAAGTCATAAAGGCCAAGGATATTATTAAATGCATTGACTTTTATCTTTGCTCAGAACTCTACAAATAGCCTTTAAAACTGACAAGTAAATAGGAATAAACTCACTGCTACAAGAAAATGCATAGGGGAAATGGAAAAGCCCATAGAAAACAGGAAGCAGCTTTGATAGCATAGCATCTCAGTCAGTCCGCAGGGTTACTTAGCCTTAGAACATTTGCTAATTCACGTAAATTATCTTTGAAATGCCCCAACCATTAAAAGAAAATGAAAATAGCTATGAACTTCATCAGTATTTACATGGCACAACTGGGTTTCTTTTAGCATGGAAAATAACAAAAAAAAAACTATCTGGTAGCAAAAATTCTTACTAAAATCTCAAACTCTGCATTCAACTCTAGATGAATTTTCATCTTTGCATATGAAGTCATTTTTTATAGGCAAAGCTTCAATTAAGTGAGATGCAAATTGTATGAATTCTATTTTGTCACTAACTTGGACACAGGTAAAGTGCAGAGTGGCAAAATAGTGCAGAGCCCATATATTATATTCGCTGGAATTATCTACTCTTCATTTTTGTAGAGGAAAATGATATTTAAGGTATGTTTTGAATATGATTATTCAATGCACCTCACACAGTTCATTCTATTTACATATATTTCACATGTGTTCTTGTAGGGTTGCTGCGGTTTTGATGAGTGTTGTATAATTTTGCTATTCAAGTCATATTAATCTTTTATAAGGGACTTCTTAGCAAACCTGCCCTTTGCTTAATGGGAGATACTACCTCTATCTTCCCAAGCTATTTGTTATACAAATGTCCTAGAAAATATAGCCCAGAACAAAAGGCCATTAGTGTTGCTACTCGCAGACATGAAAACATGTGAAAGACTATGGAGAACCATCTCCTTAAGACATTATAACTTAAATTATGAAACAATAAGCACAATAATGCTATCTGAATTTGAACTATGTTTCTGTTTGGATATGCTAATATGCACTGCTATAATAAGCAATCCCAGAATCCTCATTTAAATCACTGTATCCAAAATGGATTTTCAGGAGGCTTCCATCTCAACACATGCTTCAGTATCACCTACACAAGAAGAGTTGGCATGGTAAGTCATTTACTGGCTCTTAAGGTTTCTGTTTGGAAGTAATATATATTTCTCCCACACACATTTCATTTGTCACATAAAGTCACACAGACACATTTAACTTCCTAGGAGGTAGAAGGTGCAACCTTATCGTGTGTCTGGAAGATGGACAGCATTAATGCCAAGTCTACATGTGCATGGACAAAAGAGAGAATTCTTATATTTGTAATTAAATCTGGGGGTGGCCACGATTACTTCCAGTGTGGTGTGGAGTTTCTGCTTTCAACAGGAGAAATTAAAAAAGAAATCCTTTTGGAAACAGAAAATCATAAAATGCTTACTTCCTCACCAATTACTTTTTCTGCCCTTAGCGCCACAGGACTAAAACTGCCTGCCATAGTAATGCATAAATAATGCAAACCAGTCAGCTTTTCAGAGTAAGTATATCATAGTAAGTATTCTAAGACCAGTTAGTCATGAAAATGCATTTCCATTTGCTTCCATTCCACCATTTCACTCAATAGACTGCCTATCTTTTCATCTACCTTGAGGAAGTCTTTGGAAATAGTATTTGATGTTGTAGCAGCATTCTGAGTTTTAGACCTTGACTTAAATACATTTTCAAAAGCATTAGGTAAACATACGTCTTGTCTTTGTTTTCATATTACAATATAATGCAATTTATTGAACTGAACTACGTTTTCTTTAAAATGTAAACAGAGATAAAAGAGCATTAAAATGAAGAGATTGAAAAACACTGGGATCATTACTAATCAGATGAAAAGCTACTACACTCCAGGCACAATGGTTTATGGAGTTGAAAAGACTTCAAAATTGCTAAATAGTTACAGTAAAGACAGCAGAAGTTAGAGCTATCTGTAACATAATGAAATGTCCTTGAGATATTAAATATACAAATAGAGAAAATACATTTTTGTTTGTTAAAATGTAAGATTTTACATATTAAAACTCTCATTATTACTTTGTTTAATAATTTAGAAAAATCCTAGCTCACATACAAATATCATTATACAAATTATGCACTATATTTTACGGCATGAGGGAGTAGAGTTTTTTTAAAAAATATGATTTACTGTTGGAAAAATAATAGTAAAGATATAATTTTAATATATTTTTGTTTATTTTTTAATGTATTGTTGTTCATTTACAGTTGTGCCACTTTTTTCCCCATGCACACCCCAGCCCTGTACCCCCTCACACTCCCACAGTCAATTCCCCCATTGTCGGTGCCCATGAGTCCTCTATTCATGTTCCTTTGCTTGCCCCTCCCCCTTCTTTTCCCTATTATCCTCTTCTCCCTCCCCTCTGATCATTGTCAGTTTGTTGTTTATTTTAAATGAATAGGTAATAGTGAAAAATAAAATCACATTAATTTCTCATTGAGTATGTCAAGGGATAATAACCTCCAAAGAAAGTAGGATAGCTATAAGCACACTGAAACCATTAAAGAATGGCTCAAGTTCTACAAAATTAAAACAAATGCAATTACTCTAAAGCAAGGTTGATAGCTACATTGTCTGTCCTGGGTCTAGTCTTAACATTCTTTCTTGCTCCTCTTCCTTTACCTCATACTATTCTTGATTTCATGTTTTTCTTTTCTTTTCCTCCATTCCTTCCTTCCTTCCTTGCTTGCTTCCTTCCTTCCTTCTATGCTTTTCTTTTTTTTTTTTAATTATGTTGCCCTCATCTGCTCTTGCAATGTTTCTGGCATATTAGTTTTCTACTTCTGTTGTAAGAAATGATCAGAAACTTAGTGGCTTAAAACAAACAGAAAGTATTGTCTTATGGTTCTGAAGGTCAGAAGTGAAATAAATTTCATGGAGCTAAAATAAAGGTGCGGGTAGGATTGCATTTCTTCTAAGGTTTCTCAGTGAGAACCTGTTTCCTTGCCTCCTCCAGCCCTAGAGGTTACACATATTCTCCAGCTGTGGCCACTAGCCAGCCAGTGCCTCACCACATCTCCTTTCCTCATTCTAGTTATCGTGCCTTATTGTTTGCTTCTAAGTATCCCTGTGATTCCATTAGGCCAACCTGAGTACTACAGAATAATCTCATCTCAATACCCTTAACTCAATCGTATCTGCAAAGTCCCTCCTGCCATAGTCATAGGTTCTGGAGATTAAAGCATGCTTATCTCTGGCAGGCCATTATTCTGCCTACCAGGTTCTGCAGAAATATGAATTCAACAGCATGTGTGTGTTTTCTGACACATACACACAGAGTGAGAGAGAGACAGAGACAGAGACAAACAGAGAAACAGAGAGGGAAATGAAGAAAGATTGACTTATTGTAAGGAATTGGCCCATGGGACTTTAGAGTCTTGGTGAGCCTATACCTGCATGGCAGGCCAGGAGGCTGGAGACCCAGATAAAAGTTCTGGTTCAAGCCCAAAGGCAGTCTGTTGACAGAGCACCTTTTTCTTCAGAGAGGTCCTTCTTTGTTTTTTTAAGGTCTTCAACTGATTGAATGGGATCCACCCACATTATGAAAGATCACCTTCTTCACTTTATTTAAATTCCATGTGAATCTCATGCAAAAAGCACCTGCATATGTTTGACCAAATATCTATTTACTGCACGTCTTCCAAATTGGCACATAAACTTAACCATCATAAAGTCTTTACCCATCATGGAGACATTTTCCAAGATGCATCATGTGTATACTCCAAATAAATCCTGTAGGCTACTGCATACAGTGTCACCACCACCAGCTTCCCCGCCTATACTAGCACTGACTGGAGAAATACGCTTGCTGTGATTCATGTGGATAGACCATTGTTTTGAAATGGTACTGTCTCCCACTGGATCCTACTGCCATTAATAGACCAAGTCTGAGAGGTGGTCCCAAGTCATAGTGTTCTCCTGCACACTTTCAGCACTGAATCCACATTGTGTTGCCTACACAAGAGGGCACAAACCTTTGTTCTTCCATCACAGGCATGCATTCTATCAAAGTAGTGAAGTAACCATTTCTTGCAGTGTTTACTGAAACGGTAGCCATTCTACTTTTTACTTGTGCCTCTCTTTCCTTACCAAGACTCAGAGAGAAGTCGCGGATGGGATGGTTAGGCTTAAAGACAAATACGGGGTTAGGCTTGCTTGAGTGTGGTTGGTAGGGTAATGATATGGTTGTAATAATTTATAGTTTTAATTTGAACATTTCACCTAAAATGTCATATGGTGTGCTTCGGGGTGATTTTGTTATGTTACAGAATTACATGATTATGATTTTGTAATAAAAAGGGGCGTTATTTGTTCAGGACCCTGTATGAGTGATGGACGTCATTCTGTACTCAGAATTGCTTCTCTTGGCTGATAATGAAAACTTTTGACTAAACCAAGCTTGACTGCCTGCCTCTTTCTTTACGATGAGCTCTCTTCCAGGATGTTTCTCAAGGGAATGCTGCAATAGAGTTCAGAGCAGGCTGCTAGCTGTATAGAGACATGTCTGCGTCTCACATATTGATAGAGCGATGACTAAAGCTATGGCATTCCCCCTTCTCCTAGCCCTTTCCTTGATTCTGAAAATGGTTTTTAAAAGACCTTTGAAAATGTAAGATTGACTATTTTTAAATAAGCTCTTTTTAGAAAAGTGATTCCAATGCTGCTGCTTGATAACACAAAAGAATAAATGTAGGTGCAGAGATGTGAAGTACACACACTCTTCAAAACAAACAAAAGGAAGAGGGCATTGGGCTTCCTTGTCATATGAAAACAAGTAAGTCAGCAGCGAAAACAAGGATCTATTAATTCAACAACTTGATGATCATTTGGGAATCCATTTTAATTTCACAGTGTTATTTTATGGTGGCCGTTTCCGAGTCTCTGTTAATATTGAGCTCTTAAGAAGGAAATCAGTAAAAGTGGATGAAGGGATGGGAACCACTATTTACCTGCAGCAAATTCTGAGGAAACAAAAATTTCAAAGAAGTAGACTGAGTTTTGTCACTTTAAAAAAGAAAGGACAATATTAATTCTATGATCTCAAGGAAGGGAAAAGGGTAAGTCTTGAAGACATGGGAACTTCAGCATCAAGGTACCTATGTGGTGTTGACTGGCACTGGGCTCTGTGTAGACAAGCGTGTGGAAATCACTGTATGCCATCAATAAATGACTGATACTTCGTCATTTAGAAATATTATAAAATCACTATCTACAAAGTTGTTAGTAAAATAATGAAATGTTTCTTACATATTCTTAGGCAGTCTAACCTGCTTTCTAGTTTTATATAAAAAAAACTGCAGAGATCTAAACAAAACATCTTCTAGCATTTATGTGTGTGACTCTCACTTAATGATTACACATTATTGATAAATTAACTTATTGATAAACTGCTCCATTGTATTAGTCTTGAATTGGGCAAATAAGGAGATGTAGTTGCTGCAAGATGTTTTCATTTAACATAGTTTCCACAGCCTTGTCTGCTTATATCCACAGAAATACCTAATTAGCTCTTATTTAATATATACTCAAGCAGAATATAAATAGAATAAATTACTCCTCACTGAAACTTAAATATTTCCCATTATTTATTTAATAAAATATTAAGATTTCAAAAATGTTTTACATAAGCACTTAGCAAGTATGAATCTAAGACCCACTATTTGTAAGACATTACCAGCATTAACCAGCTGATTCATTACAAGCCTCATTATGTGGTAATTATTATATAGGTGACTAAACAAAGCTTACTATATATAAGATTACCAAGGAAGATAGAGGCCTAGGTAATTACTTTTCTGATTTTTATGTAATAACAAGAAAGTTTATTTTGGTACAATAAAACAACCTATTATATATGATAATGAATAAACAAAGTTAAAATATACCATTACTTTTTCTGATTTTTATGTAATAACAAGAAAGTTTATTTTGGTACAATAAAACAACCTATTATATATGATAATGAATAAACAAAGTTAAAATATACCATTGTCCATCTCTATATCATTGAGGCAGATTTACAAAGCAAATAAAATCAAGATCTGAAAAGTAAAACTACTTGGATTCAACGTGTGCCTTGCCATTTCTGAGTAACTGAACAAAATCACTTCATTTCTCAGAGGTTCATGTTGTATATTGTAAAATGTGATTTATAATAGTATTCTTGGATGGCATTTCTATTAGTCTGCTCAGGTTGTCATAATACAATAGCATAGAACAAGTGGCTTAAACACAGAAATTTATTTTCTCACAGTTCTAGAGCCTGGAAGTACGAGTTCAAGGTCCAGCTGACCCAGTTTCATTTGAGTTTTGTCTTGTGAATTGCAGATGGCCGCCTTCTTGCTGTGCTCTCACATGACCTTTCCTCTTTGACCCTGCACTCCTGGAGTCTCTGACTCTTCTAAGTCTTGTTGGAATTAAAGTCCCAAGCCTATGACTTCATTTAAGCCTAATTACCTTCTTATAGGACCCATCACCAAACAGTCACAATGGGGGTTAGAGCTTCAACTAATGTATTTTAGGGGGAAATAATTAGTTCCATAACAGTGCTATTGTAATGAAGAAATGAAATGCTGCATAAAAAGTGCTTGCTAATACTGGAAAAACTAAAAAGCGTTAACCGTCTTATTTTAACGTCATCACCCAAGAGTAAATATCGACGTGTCTGGTCTGGAAGCATAACCTGACAGTTTATCCAGATGGCCAAAGCACACACTCCTCTCACCTTCTCACCTTTCCTGGACCTCCTCAATTATCAGGGCTTAAGGCTAAGGCGGTGAACAAAATGTGTTGTCCTCTCGGAGCCTGGGTTTTGGTGGCCTCTTCTCTCTAGTTTCAACACTCGGAATTCTCAAATCAATTCATTATCATCCACCAAATATCAAGGTTTTGTGAAAATGTTGAGTAATATTGAAAAAAATAAATACAAAAAAAAGGGATAGAAATAAAAGTTTGAGTATATGCAGACTGACATATACCAGATATTTAAACACAAACTACTGCCCACTAATCTATGGCTATCTCCAAATCAGATAAGCATTCTCTGACAAAAATGTCAAATTGCATTGTTGAAGAATCTTAGGGTTTCGTGTCTATTTTTACTAAGCTTTTATAACCAGTATTTCAGCCTTCCACACACACACCTTTTTTGACTCCTGGGCTGTTTTTATTGTTCATCAAGAATACTAATTAGATGACAGTTCTTGATTTTGAATAATTTTGTGAAGCTCTGGCTGGTGTAGCTTAGTGGACTGAGTATGGGCCTGTGACCAAAGGGTTGCCTGTTCGGTTCCTAGTCAGGACACATGCCTGGGTTGCAGGTTGGGTCCCCAGTTGGGGACACATGAGGGGCAAATACATAATGATGTTTCTCTCCCTCTCTTTCTCCATCCCCTCTCCTCTCTCTAAATAAATTAATAAAATATTTTAAGAAATCATTTTGTGCAATATTGCCTATGCATGAAGGTTTATTAATAAACAATATGCGTTTCATTTTCTGTTACATTAATATTTTATACCTAAAATTGCAGTGATAGCAAGTTTACTGAAAAGGCTTTCTGGCTAGAATTTAAATGAAAGAACAAAGAGAGCCATTTAGTATGTTGGCTTTAGAAGGCTTCAGAAATGATTATATTTCTAGACTAGATATGGAGAATTTAGAAAACAAGTTCTTTATCTGAAACAATAACCTATAATCACTTGTGTATTTTACTTGAAAACTTTCAAAATAATGAGTTCTGTTTATTCATAAATAGAAAATAAATTTTGCACCATGCTCCTATTAAAAATTAATAATATTTACATATAAATCAACAGGATACAGTTAAGAAAATTCTGAAATAATACTTCAGATAAAGTCAATAATGTTTTCCTCAGTTTTAAAAATGACACATTCAAATCTTGAAAATTGAATCTGACATAAAACTTCTAAATACTTTTTCATTTTGGAAATTCTTCTCAATTTATAAATATAAAACACTGACAAGTTAACTTTGCATTTATATAGTTTTTCAAAATTCCAGGTGTTTATACCTGACCTCTAAAGATTATAGTAAAGAATGACTGAGCATCTTCAAATGGACAAGGCTATAAAAAAGACACCTCTCGAAGTTTACAGTAAGTTTCAACTTAAATGTGTCATTTGTTGAGGAAACTCAGGCCCAGCTTCTCTACTCATTTTCTTTTTTTTTAAAGGCCATTTAACAGTCCTCTCTGTCTATGTGTCTCAGTGCAAAGAGTGATGGGAGGTGGGAACAGATAATTACAAAAAATATTAAGCTTTTGAAATTTCCAAGTAGATTTGTAATAGTACTTTTTAATTGGTGCATGATATTCTATATTCACCTTCTAAGAAAAGCATCAACAAACAGCAATTTATAGATGAGGGACAAACTTTTGTGGCATTACTAGAGCTCAATATGGCAGTCGTGGTTATCCAGAGAAACAGGACAATAGGATAATTATTATGGAATTGCCTTACGTGGTTATGGAGACAGAGGAGTCACACAGTATGCCATCTGCAAGCTGGAGAACCAACTCATTCAAACTCATGAAGAGGGACAGTGCATGTTTCTTGCAGTAAGCTACTGAAATTTTGAAGTTGATTTTATGCAGCAAAAGTTGAATAGTGTACATATATATAAGTAGATAAAACGGTAAAAGAGAGACAGACTTAGGTGGAAAGGATAATATAATCAATGTATAAGATCCCCCAGAAGACAGAGAATAAATATTGAATGCAATGCCAAAGGACCAAGATGAAATTTTAATGGGAAAGTATAAGTTCTTAAAGTTGCATTATTCCATCTAATCTGTGCACTATCTGAGCAGCAGGTTTTTTTTTTCCTTGTCACTCTGTATCTCTAGCACCTAGAACACTGTCTGTAACAAAATATGCATTTGAAAAATATTTGTTGAACAAATAAATGTCCCAAATGCAATTAAAGACTTTTTTCTCCCAACTGAAACCTAGAAGCAATCAAATGTTTTTCAAAATAAGAATTTCATAAATCGTATTAGGTTAGTGTTTCAGAGGGCAGGGTGATAGAAAGGGGTATTCATGTTCCTGTAATACTCCCGTTCTCATGTGGAGGACCTCTAACAGAGTAACACTCCTGCACAGTTCTCAACAGAGACGATGGGCTGGAATGGCAAGACTTCAGAGGTAAATGAAGTAAGTGGTTGAGACTCTCCTTTGGCATACTCCCTGTGATTTTGATATAGCAATCTTTTTTGCTACACTTATCTGCTACATTCTTTAAACAAGACGAAAGGATACTAAGCAGTACCAATAAAAATTCTTGTGGGGAGTTTATTAAACCTATTTTGAATGGGACTCATTCTTTGCAGTCTTGTAATTCATTGGATGCATTCCTAGTGCAGCGGTTAACATCTCTGTTACCACCTGGGGAAAGTCTGCCTAGGAGTTAAGTCAATAAAGAAAAGGGCACACATAGGAAATGCCAAGGAAGAGACTTGGTGACAGCACTTTGGGTGTCTGCATTCAGGCCCCCAAAGCAATTTTGTTACATTAATTTATGCAATTAAAAGTGTTTCATATTTTTACAACTGGTTTGCATTACAACTGGTTTGCATTTGATTCTTTGTAGCTTATAGTTGGAAGAGTTGTGATTAATATACAGAATGAGAAATATCATGCAAGTGGAAGGGAGGGGGATGATAGAAGCAGTGGTTTGGAGCTAGAAGGGTCAGTTGTAATATATGGAATATAGGGGAAGAGAAGCATGGAAGATGATTCTAGTTTCCATTCTAGGGAGGATGTTGGCACTAGCAAACTACAGTGGGAAACAGAAAAGTGGGAATAGCTTTATGGAGTTTTATGTTGTCTATGACAGATCTGAGGAATCAGTTGGACATTTATGGGTTGACATCTAGAAGGTAGTTACTATTTGTATGATTCATATGAAGGGTTTACTGTGGCAATCTTTTACAAGTACAGTAGTCCGCCCTTACTTGTGGTTTTGCTTTCTGACATTTCACCTATACACAATGAACCATGGTCTGAAAATATTACATGGAAAATTTCAGAAATAAACAATTCTTGAGGTTGAAGTTGCAAGTCATCCTGAGTAGCACTGTGAAATCTTGTACCTTCTCTGCCCAACCGGAGTATGAACTTTATTCCTTTGCTGAGCATGTCATCATTGCAGACGTTACTCACCCCACTAGTCACTTAGTAGCTGACTTGGTTAACAAGTTGACTGCCTCAGTGTCACAGTGCTTGTGATCAAAAACTCTTATTTTACTTAATAGTAGCTCTGAAATGCAAAAGTAGTAATGCTGGCAATTGAAATATTCCACCAAAAAAGCCATAAAGTTCTTATTTTATGTGAAAAGGTGAAAGTTCTTGACTTAACAAGGCCTTTTATCATCTCATGTCTTCACATGATGGGTGACACAGTACAATAAGATCTTTTGAGAGAGACAAAGACCACATTGACATAACTTTTATTACAGTATATTGTTATAATTATTATATTTTATTATTAATTGTTGCTGTTGATCTCTTACTGTCCCTAACTTAAGAATTAAATTTTAACATAGGGGCATATATACAAGATAAAACCTAGGACATATGTAGAATTTAGTACTTTTCATGGTTTCACACCTCCACAGGGGTGCTGGAAATGTGACTCTTGAAAGGGGAAACTCCTGTAATCCTCAAAGTTATATAAAGCGGAAGTCATGAAAGATGATCACTTAAAAAGAGTTTATCCCAGGAGAAGGGTATGTGAATGAACTAGGGAAGTATTTGTACTTAGGATGAGAAAAAGGCCTGATGGAGACAGTGAGAAATAGAAAAAGAACAAGAGGGAAGGCATTTATTAAGTACTGAAATGTGGTTTCAAGCATTTTCCATGCTGTCTCATTTCATCCTTAAAATCCTATGAGAAAGACATCGCTATCATCATTTTACTGTTGAGTGAACTAAAACTTGGCAAGGTTAAGAAAACTGGCCAAGATCCCAAAACCAGGAAGGGCAAAGCTAGGATTCAAACACAAGTGTCTGATTTCAAAACCCATGCTCTTTCTGCCACCTCCTGCTGCTTCTTTTATCAAAGGAGTGTGCTGTTATGAGAGCCAATGGAAATTTAGCTGCCAGAAGGATGCAAGGCCAAATGCTGGGGATGCATTAATACTATACAGACTAATTTGAGATCAACAAGTTGGGTTAATTTGTAGATAGGGAAGGGGAAGTAAAATGATTTTCCCATAATCACATAGTTGGCTAACATTTGAGCCAGAAAGAGTCTTCAGGTTTCCTGATAGCTACTACAGTGCCACTGTTCATTCTGCCTCTAAGACATATTATTAAAAAATGAGATATAAAAACTTTGAAGAGTTTATGTGACCAGAAATTGATTTGAACAGGATGGTATCAAATCAGACAGGAGCAGAGGGGAGAACTTTATAGAAAAAAAGGCAGAAGCAAAGCAAGGAAGTTACTGATTGGCTATAGTTTAAAGTCTTCTTGACTGTGATTGGTTGTTCTGAGGATTTAATTTGGTAACCTTGAGGCATTGATGGCTTAGATTTTGTTATTTTACTACGTAGGCCACCATAGCATTAGAGCTTCCTCAGTCAAATGTTCCCTTGTTTAATTAATTGAACAATACTGTGAATCACAATACATTTAATAATGCCAATAGCCTTAGCCATGTGTCACAGACTATTGGGCATACCTGAATCATCTCTGCTCCTAGTTCATTTTACCTTGTACCTTATTTTTTTTTCATTGAATTAAGGATATTGTATACAACAAAAAGTTAAGAATATGCAACACTAGCCCTGGCTGGCATAGCTCAGTGGATTGAACGCGGGCTGCGAACCAAAGCATCGCAGATTCGATTCCCAGTCAGGGCACATGCCTGGATTGCAGGCCACGGCCCCCAGCAACCACACATTGGTGTCTCTCTCTCTCTCTCTCTCTCTCTCCCCCTCCTCCCTTCACTCTCTAAAAATATATAAATAAAATCTTTAAAAAAACTAAAAGAAAAAGAATATACAACACAAGGAAAACATGAACTTCACCAGTGAGTTTAGACAAAATCAGATTTCCATGGATACTCCAGTTCTACTCACTTGACCAAATGAAAGTCTGGTTAATTAATAAATGAAATAGATTTTTCTCCAGTATCCAGGATACAGGAGCCCCACTACCCAATTAGTGCTTGATTTGCCCGTAGATATCTCACAAATATAGTTATCCTTTTAGTGCTAATAGCTCTGAAAGAAATAAAAAGAAGTAATTGAATGGAGAGAGATGTACAGTGGTGGTGGAGAGAGGATGGGCAGGATGAGATTTATAAAGCAAGGTCAGAGAGTGCCACTCTGAGTTCTGTATGATTAGAAGGAGCCAGCCATAGGAAGATTTCCTGGCAAATAGAACAATGGGGTAAAAATCCTGAGGTTTTATTATAGTGATGGAATAAAACAATCGGCAGCAAACATGATTCTGTTCTGGTCTGGGGAGAGGTTGCTTGGGTGTAGCTTCACTAGTTTATTTTCTTGTTTGTTTGTTTTATTTGTCAAAAAGGAGCTTGTGCCTATCTTAGATATCAGATTACACACATCCATAGCCTCTTTTCACTGTTCTCAAGAAGATTAAAGTGATTGTTCAGCTTGTTGCAGGTAGCATTTTTCCAAGAAAGTGATTTTTAGTTGCCTATATGACTTTTTAGTTCATTGTCCACATGACCAGTATACAGATTAGGAAAATAAATTATGGTTGTAAGGATAATTATGTTATGACATAGAACTTAATGAGTACTTTTATTGGCAGATTAAAATAGTGAGGAAATATGCAACCATTGTAGAAATATTCCCTCCCAGTTGTTAAGATGATATGCTTAAATCGGTGGGCCTCAATATTCAATGCAAATTCTCTTATACAAAACATTTACCATCTGCCAGAACAAAGGATTTAGTAGATTAGAGAAGGGCCTGGATATGTTTTTAAAAGTTTTGCAGGTGATTATGGTAATGATCAATGGTTGATCATTTGCAGTTTACGGTATGCAACATAAAACGGGTACTCTCCCTTAATGTGCACTCTATCAGTCATCCCCTACACAACACTGTTGCTTAACAAACTGCCCCAATTCTGAAAGTCTTCGTGTGGATAATTTAGGCTAGGCTTCTCTGATTACCATGTTTTTCAGATTATAAGACACACCGGGGTTTTAGAGGAGAAAGGAAAAAAACTTTGAAGCAAAAAATGTGGTAAAATATTTAATAACATAACATAATATTTGACCAATGTAAATGTAAACAGAACTCAACAGCAGCATTAACAACCATTATTCCTCCCAAATTTTGGGGGCAAATGTGCATCTTATAGTCTGAAAAATACAGTAATTCTTCTGGTCTCCCAGCTGGGCCCACTCACATGTGTGGCAGTTAAATGACTGTCTGCTGGGACACTGGGGTTCACTAGGCCGTGTTTCTCTCAAGTAATAAAAGCAGAGAAGCAAGAGAATGAATAGAAGCATGAATGTACTTTGTCAAACCCCTGCATTAAATCTGGTGACATGTTATTGGCCAAATCTGTCACATGACCAAGCCAGAATGTGAAATCATTGTGAGAGTACATGATATTGGGAGGTCTAAGCAAAGAATTGTGCCATTAATACCATTAATGTACCATATCTTCACATGCACAATTCCACCAAACACAAAGCATGCTTGTTTTTAGGCTTTCTCTGCTACTTCAGCTCCAACCCTGAGTGTAAACTTATAGCTCAACAGACACACTGTTTTATACACCCAGGAGTTAACCAAGACACCATCCCATTTCTCAGCTAAGCAAAGTTAGCCTAGAAAGTTTGTTATTGTTTAGAAAGATACTAGTAGTAAGATTATTGTGAATGAGAGAAAATATTCTTCAATAACTATTTTCGCACTTCTCATCTTGGATTATCGTTCCTGATATCCCTTCCTTAAAGATCACTGTTTATTTTATATCTGAATTAACAATCTCTTCATCTTAAAAAAATCATCTGCTATTCTAACCCTAGTGACAAAATTCAATGCAGGTTATGATTATAAAGAGTTGGTGCAACCTCTTAATATTTGAAGTATATGCATGTTCTTTGGTTTAGAGGTTATCTGAGTCTGAGAGTGCAATTCCCTTCACTTGGGGAGCACCTCACTTTGAATGAGTATTGGAGAGAGATGGCACTGCCATAGGCTGTGGAAAGCTATTACCCCTACTCAGACTTTCACCATTGAGAGAGGATTGCCGATACACAGGAAGAATTTAGATTTCATTTGGGGTGGTGATACCATTGACTGTAGGAATTTCTACCAGGGGTATTTGCTTTCCTGCTATTGGTAGGAATAATGGGCTCTAGCCAAGTCTTAAAAATACATGCTGGTGTGTGGTGGGGTGAAAATGGAGATAATTGTACTTGAAAAACAATAAGAAATAAAAATAAATTGAAAATAAAAATGCATGCTGAATTTCTCCCTGTCCTTGATTTCCGTGCCAAGTTTCTGTGGGGTTCCCGAATGTTTCTGACCTCAGTTCTCATGAGCTTCAGTCACTTCTGTGATCACACTGAATCCATGATCATAAGTTAAAATGCTGATTGACTCTACTGGGAATTTAGGAAACCTCCAAAGTTGTAAAACCTTTGCTTGACTGGTTGCTTTTTTCATTAAGCTCGTCACTTTCCCATCATCTCCAAAGTGGAAATTCTAGAGCCTTGAGGTAAACATTTCTACTATAATCAAAATGTTCTGGGCGGAAAAGTGACAGTCATATAGATTATAGTTTCAAGGTGGTAACTTATATGTTAAAAGTTAAGAGACCTATATGCTCAGCTGTTATATGTTATCAGCTTATGAGAAGATCTACTATCTTTCTACAGTGACTAGGTAATGTATCTGGGGAAGGAAAGTGGGAGCAGGGAAATTACACTGTGAATTTTTGTTTCCCAGACTTTATCTGAGGATTATAATTGATATGTAGAATTCACCTTAATTTTTTAATAGGAAAACTATGTTCACATTCCTAGAATGTTATGCCAGTCATTATCCCTAATGACTTAACCAGCTGCTCTGCTCAACTGTATTTCTCTGTATGAAAACTTGATTAATGTGACTAATGTAATGATACAAGTACCACTTACCAACTTTAAAGTTAAAGAGCTAAATTCCCTATTCAAATGCATTGAGGTTACAGTATTTTCACATTAGTTTGCATAGTTCAATGTTTCTATCCAGAGGATTTCTTTAGAGATCTCTTATTAACTGTATTATCCTCAATAACTTAACAATTTTTATTAGTTGGTTTTTTAACAGCACCCAAGAGTGTTAAAAATTATTTTTAAGGTTAAAAATGAATGTTTTTGCATGTCTATTCATTGGAGACCTAAGTAGCTAGGTAATTAAAATAGCATAAATTGAGAGTTTTATAAAATACAAAGAAGACTGGTTATTTTATAATAGTTTTTCACAAGAAAAAACACTCATGAATAGTGCTTGATTTTATGAATAAACTGTTTCAGGATTACTAGAGTTTAAAAGAGATTTTTATATGCTTTCCCTAGTATTAGGTAAAACACATGTTGGAAGGGGGTAAAAAATAACAGCCATATGACCTTTTAGGTCATTATTTATTCTGTAATTCAACAGCTTGATTTATTTCACTCAGCACTTATGAAAAGATTTCTTTAACTCTATTCATCTCATTCACAATATGTCTGTACTTATTTAAGTAATTTCTCCTTGAGGAACAAGAGAATACAGCAGGTAAGCTTTCAGAGTCACAAAGACTCAATATCTGGCCCAAAGCATGCCCTACTCAATGCCTTGCCATCACCAGCAGGGAAACGATGTTGATGCTATGGCTATTCACACCTGAATGTATAGTAATTGGCCTGAACTGGACAATTGCAGGTGGTCTTTCAATGTTTCAGTGAGAAATCTCACATTTGAGGCTCTTCCTGCCATTTATTCAATCAGTAAAGCCAGGTTGAGACTAAATCCTTAAGTAAATATACTGCAAACTCAGACTTACATAGGAATAAGAATAATTAGGTCCTCATTTATTTCAGTATTCTATGGTATTTTGGATTTAGGGGGTATGAAAGAAGAGTTTGTCTACTCAAACAAATAGAAACCATTGAGAGATACGTATAGGAGCCAGGCAGATGGGTATCAAAATATCTTCTCTGTTTTTGACAAAGATATAAGGAGAATATACCTTATGGAGTCAGCCAAATGGAGGCACTTATTTGCCTCCAATTGAATTTATTTTCTCAATCTTACCCACAAAGGCAGAGTCTATCACGTAACACTTTCCACAATTTAGAAAGACAGAACCAGATTTTATACTCTCTGCCAGCTGCCAGGTCAAAAAGTGTGGGCACAGAAGTTGCTGAGCCACATATACTGGTGGAATATATACTGTTTTGTATCAACAAAGCGAGCCTGAAAGAAAGCAAAGAATACCTTGTGCTTGAAATAAAAACGGCAGAATAGAAAGGAAGTGGTAAACAATTACCTAACAATCATTGGATTTCCAGTAGCATTTGTCGTGTTATGCAGCACAACAGGTAGAGAGGGCTAAATGTAGGGGCACAAGAGGTCTGCTCCCTCAGTGCCCTTTTCATCCTTGCCCTCAGAGGATATAGGTGGGAAAGTTAGTCTTGTAATTTAAATTATAGCCATGACTTTTTATGGTGTCAGCGGAGGCCATCATCTCATTTTACATAAAACACCAAACAGCCCTTGGAAGTTAATGAACTTTCTTTATTAGCGTAGCAGGAACATTTAAACCAGTGATCTAGAGAAAAAGATTTCTTTATATCTCATCATAAATTTTGGAGCTCCCCATCACCTTGATTAATACTATCTTCAAGTTTTGGAAGAATGATATTCAAATATATGTGTATGCTAACATCTGCCTGTGGGGAGGGGGCAGGATTTACTATTGTTTTTGGAAAGGGGCCATAGAATAGTCTTTACTATTCTTTTAACTTAAGATCCTTTGGGTTCCATATATTACACAATACTTTAAGAAATCATGTTATTCCATCTACTACAGAGGACTTAAAATATAAATATGGTATGGTAAATATATAGATTTAAATTATGAAAAATATTTAATAAATATATATTATAATGTACCAATTTTCAGGAAGAATGCTTTTAAAGTAAACATATAAAATTAATCACTTCCCAGATCAAGATATATAGCAGTAGCAACATTCAAAAATTTCTTAAGTTCCATTCCAATTATTGGCAACTCCCAAAATAAACACTATTTGGAGTTCTATCTCCCTAGATTACTTGGCTGTCAAAATATGAGATTGGTGTTATGACCTCAGTTTTGTAGGTGAGCAAGCTGGGATCATATAATTGTTTAAGTGTCAGAGCCACATTTTACAAAAGTTAAGGAACTGAAATTAAATGTGATTGTCCTGAAATCTCTACTCTTTTCTTTATAACGTGTTGCTTGTTGTAAGAGGAAAATGCTGTGACCATTTGTTCTCTAAGCTATTGGTTTTTAATTTGCTTTTGGGAGTGGGATACCATTTTAAACATATTCTATTATAGAAAAAAATGCATCAGAATATTCCCATGGACTGTTGGTAAAATTCTAAGGAGTTTCCAGGTTTACCAAAGTCTTCTTAATGCCATATTCCAGGAAAACTCATCAAAATATGGCTTGTAAATTCTCAAATATACAGAGTACATCTTCTAAAGTAAAAACAGGGCCATATCAACTCAATGTTAAGACATGGAGGAAACTTAAATACTTATTAGTACATAAAAGAACCAATCTGAAAAGACTATATAGTATATTATGACAACTATGTCATATTCTAAATCATAAAACTAAGGAGACAGTAAACAGTTCAGCAGTTGCCAGAGTGTAGTGGGGGATGGAAAAGTAAATGAGTAAAGCATAGAATTTTCAGGAAGTTAAATTCTGTAAGATACTGTAATGTTGGATATATGTCATTATACATTTGTCTGACCCCATAAACTGTATATCGGTCAGAGTGAACCCTAATGTATACCATGGACTTTGTATGATCATGATGTGATAACATAGGTCCATCAGTTGTAACAAACACACACTCTGGTGTGGAATGTTGATGAAAGGGAGACAGTGCATGTGTGGAGGGCCATGAATGTATGGCAGTTCTCTGTACTTTCCCCTTTATTTTGCTGAGAACCTAAAACTATTCTAAAGAGTAAAATCTATTTAAAAGAAAATGAAAGACACACAGGTTGGTGTGTCCACTAGGTTTATGATCTGACAAAAGCACAAACTTCTTGTAATTTGAGAGGCTTTGGAAAATACAAGTTTCAAAGTTGGTATTCAACTTCATAGCATAATTCATGGTTAAATTCATGCTGAAGGGACTGATTCCAGTGGAATTAGATTCAGATCTATTTCAACTAAGGAAAATTCAGGGTGATGAGTTTCAATTGAGGTTAAACTGTTCAGTATAATTCTACATAAAATATGGAAGTCATTACCCTTAATAAAAGAAATTTGAAATTAATCTGATGATTACCATATATTATATATGTATTAATTATATATTAACCTGACGATTAAGAAAAGGCTGAACATAAAGTTGACTTTTAACCAAAATGTACTGTTAAAGAAATTATATATACTATATAATATTATATATATTATATATATTATATATGTGTGTGTGTGTGTGTGTGTGTGTGTGTGTGTGTACATATATATAGTGTATCAGGACAGGATAATTTTTTTCCACCAAGAGAAGTTTATAAGGGAGCAATTAGAAGGAGAATAGCTGATAAAAATAATGACTTTGTATATATACAGCTTTTAATCCCCAGGCCCCCCCAAAAAGGAGAAAAGATCTCATTTTATCTTCATCATAAAGAATATTTAAAAGTAAGCATATGTTAATTTTATCAGTAATAAAATTGGGGGTCAGAAAAGTTAAATAGTCTGTCTTAAAGTCAGCAAGGTTTAGAAGACATGCCTTCTGTTATGCAAGCCTGTGTCTGTCCCACTTCAGCATGCTACAGTACATGGGAGATAGGAGATCAGAATGTTTACCTTGTCACCTGCATACAGCTTAAGTATACTTAGGTTATGGGCTAAATTTTGACACCCACAAATTCATATGCTAAAGTCCATGATACCTCAGAATGTAATCATATTTGGAGGTAAGCACTTTAAAGACGTGATTATGTTAAAATTGCTACAGTGAGCCCTCACCTATCCCAGGAGTTACACTGCAGAAATCCTCGAAGTAGTGGCGTTATATTTACTTTATTATTTATATATATGTAAAGGCCTTATAAACCCTTCCCACACTCCTATAAACATTTCCCACTCTCTTATTAATCTTCCCACACCCTTATAAACATTTCACATGCTCTTTAATACTTTCTACACTCTTAAACCTACGTAATTTTAACAACATATAAAATTCTATATGGGTACTCACCAGTGAAGTACATATATTAAAGGAAGGCTGGGACCCTCATCCAACTGGAGGTATCCTTACAGAAAAGCAGAGAAAGCAGGAATGGATACATGAGTACAGGGGAAAGGCCCTATGAGGACACAGTGGAAAGGAAATTATCTGAAAGTCAAGGAGAAAAAGTTCTCAGGACAAACCAACCCCACCAGGACCTTGATGTGGGACTTCTGGACTCCAGAATCACCCAAAAATAAATTTCTGTTGTTTAAGCTACCCACTTCATGATATGTTTTTGCAGTCTTAGCAAAATAGTACACAATTGTAATCAATATAAAAGATGAACCATGACAGGGTAATCTAAATTAATTATTTCTTGAATTTTCAAATGTTCTTTGCTTCACTTTGAATTCCTAATCACTGCAGTAAAAGACCTAAGTTTTTTTTCTTATTAATACTAACTCTTTGGTGATTCTTTAAATCATGACAATGATATATAAACTGCATAACTCTCCTAATGCTTTTTAAAAGTCCCTTCTAGTTCTAAAATGTATGATTTTTAGACTTTTGGGTGGAAATAACTGTAATTATAAAAATCATTATCATTCTACTAATTTATTTTGAAGGATCAGTGTAAGAATATTTAAAGAGACTTACTAGAAAAGGAAAAATTTCATTATTATTAAATGCTCAAAGCTTGGCTTAAGAGATTACCACATCATTCTATTTCTGAATATTTAAATAGATTTCATTACACCATGTGTAGGGTTAATGGAATAATGTGTTATGTACTAACACAATAAATATAGTGGTTGGTTTACAAAAGTCTATTTTTGACAGAGTGTGTTAAAGACAAAAGTTTACTCCATGAAAATAAATCTCAGTGAGTTTAATAGCTCAGGGCAACTCATTGTTCCTTTCAAATTGGTGAATTAAGCACAAACCAACTGTCTGCTGAAACAGTAGTTTTTGAGACACAGTTGTAAGTGCTTACATACACCATGTTAACTAGGTGTGTGCCTTGTTTTGGTGGTTTTGATGTAAAATTGACCATTAGCTAACATTATTTGAGCACCTGTTAAACACAGAGAACTAAAATAAACATCTATCTCATGTAAGTGTGTAGATTGGCAAACAATTATTTCATTAAATATGTTCCAGTTAATATAAACAAGACCTTGTCCCAGCTAATCGTGTTTACTAATTAATTATTAACTCAAAATTAAGGACCTACCTCTTTTCTGAGAAAAGAATCTACTAACTAAAATGGTCTATGGACAATTTTCTAAAGGCTTAAAAACAGATGGTACACGGTTATTTATTTACCTCTGTATCTGTATCTGTTCTGAATTTGGGAAGTCTGCACATAGATGATATAAAACAAACAAAAATACCCTAGTGAGACATATAGACAGGCGTTCTTAGAGCACCGATGTACTAAGTGAAGTTCTTACCTCCTTCCTGATGGAAAACAGAGGTGTCTTCCAGAGCAGTCAGTCTCCACTGGTCCACTTCGCCATCTCTTGCATGACTGGGTCTCAGAAGATAAAGTCTTGCATTCAGAGAGAAAAGTGTGAGGGCCCTTTTTTTGTTGTTGTTTCTAGATTGGAGCTGCATTATTAGCAAAGACACTGCTGTCCCCACAGAAATAAGGATTATTAGTTCCTCTAAAAAAGAGACTTGGTTGTCAAGACTGATAAATTAAGAAGAAAGGGACCTGATAAAACAAGGGACCAGGAGGTACTGACTTAAAAGAAAACTGGTGTAGATTTTCTGTTATATAAAATGTCTAAGAGACACTAGAAGGTGTCTAGCTGTGGAAAGTTTTAGAGTCACACAATTTTCTGGATGGAAATATCACCAGCATCCTATAGTTGGTCTCTCATTGGACACTGAGGCTCAATGCAACAGAGGCTGGTTTGGGTGCCAAATTCAGACACCTGCCTCCTATTTCAGTTTCTTTGACAATGACAATCTCATGTGTATGTTTTAAAGTTGTATATAAGTATTAGGTGTTAGTAATAACTAGTTTGGGATACATGTTATTTCTCATAATCATATCCTTTTATTAATAACATAGGGCCCATATAAAACTGGCACCTCAGATTAGCCATTGGATGATGACATTCCATGCCTTTCCTGGTATATTTTGTCATTTTTTCCATGCCCTATAAATTGCTTTAGAGTTTGATGAAATAAAAAACAAACAAACAAACAAAAAATAATTGGGTCTCAAATTTTAAATTCATAGTATGAAAAAGCATGGAGTTAAAAAATTGTTTTCTTATGTAAATCAAAAAATAGATAACTTTCTTGTTTCTATGAAGATGAGAGAACAAGTATTGTACTGAACCTGGGGCCAAAAAGCCAGAAAACTATAAAATTTGTTTATGTTTTTCCTTCATTATTTCTCTGGATTTGATAGTTTCTATCCTTTAGACAATGTGTTTTGCCCAAGTACACTCACATCATTATCATTATTTTAGGAGTTGTTTGGAGAATGTTATTTCATGTATTTAGTTTACTATATTTTATTTTTCTCTATTTTTCTTACAAGCTTTTAATTGAATACTTTTATGTACATTGCCTCCGTATGTCAAGTTTCCTCCTGCTGAATTAAAAGTTATATATTTTGTGATTTTTTACTTATTAGGTTAAGATTAAGGCCTATATGTTAGCTATTTTTACCCCTGCTGATTTATAAAATTTATCAAAATCTATTAATTCTAAATATAGACAAAAACTGACACATGGTTCCACATTCTCTCTTCAGTAACAAAATCATATTTTCTACAATTTAATATGGAGTTTTGTGGATATGTTTTTCTTTACCCTTTTTTTGGTTCTTCAAATTATGTTCAGTTTACAGACATCTGCCAGCAGCATCTCCATTATTCTCCCAGTTTCCAACCTTCCTCCGAAATTTCTTTCAGGTACACCTTTTGGTCAAAACATAAGCAAATTTAAGAAAAAGTATTGCCCTGGCTGGTGTAGCTCAGTGGATTGAGCGCGGGCTGCGAACCAAAGCATCGCAGGTTCGATTCCCAGTCAGGGCACATGCCTGGGTTGCAGGCCATGGCCCCCAGCAACCACACATTGATGTTTCTCTCTCTCTCTTTCTCCCTCCCTTCCCTCTCTAAAAATAAATAAATAAAATATTAAAAAAAATGAAAAAGTATTTATTGAACCTCTAAGATTTATAGTTCTTTTTTTTTTTTAAATGTGGCAGTTGAGCTAGAGATTCCTTTATAATTAAATAGTTTGTAATTCCTTCAGGACTGACAAAAAGGCTTTAAAGGGACATGCATAATCGAGAAAGAGTAAGATTTTTAGGAAACTGAGACAGACTTTTGGTGTGCCAGAACTTTACTGTCATAGAAAGAACTAAAGTCTAACGACAGAAAGGCATCCCAGAGCAGATGTGATGAACAATGAAAGTTTTCTACGTGGAAACTCTGAAAAAGATATTCAAAAGTCAACTTTCAAGCTATAGAATTTCAGTTCTTTCCTCTACTCTGTGGTTTTCAATATTCTCTCTACTTAGTTTATCTTTTCTTTTTCCTGGAGGTGGATGCGACTCTGTCAATGGCAGTCTGTTCTTCACCTTCTGCCTCCTCCTTTCTGCTACCTCCTCCCCTCATCCTTCTTTCTCCTACTTCTCCTCCTTCTTTAATAATGTCATAACATACTTTCAAAATAACTGGCCCTTTAGGCCTCAAAAATCGTTATAGCTTATTAAAATGAAAAAATGGTCCTATTTAATTAATAGATTTCATATCTTATGAATTTCAATCATTGTCATGCCCACTTTGCTTATAAATTGCAAAATATGTAGCTGGTTATCTTGGGAATAATTTTGGCTGAGATGAATAAAATGTAATGTTTGCCCTGACTGGTGAGGCTCAGTGAGTTGGGTGTCATCTTGCAAATGGAAGGGTTGCTGGTGCGATTCCCAGTCAAGGAGCATGCCTAGTTTGCCAGCCAGGTCCCTGGGTTTGGACCATGGGAGAGGCAACCAATCGATGTTTCTCTCACACATGAATTTTCCCCTCCCTCTCTTTCTCACTCCCTTTTGCTCTCTATAAAAATAAATAAATAATATCTTAAAACATTTTTTAAATGTAATGTCTATGTTTCTAAAAATTTTTGACCAGTTTAATTTGGAAAAAATATTCTAATTTTTTTTACTATTTAATGTTTGCTAAAAGTTTTTTGAGCCCCATTATTAATTTGGAGGATAACAGTAATGATAAACATATCTATTATATACATGAACCAAACTATATTTTCTATTGCCATGTAAGCTTGGTGGCTTAAAACCAACACCAATATATTGACTGACAGTTCTTTATATCAGAAGTTCAGGCATGCGTGTCTAGATTCTGTGATTATGACCTCAAAAGGAAGAGATCCAGTTATTAGTAAGGTTGTGTGCCTTTCTAGAACTTGGAGTCCTTTTTCAAGCTCCCATCACTATAGGTAGAATGCAGTCCATTGCTGTCATAGGACTGAGAGTGCTGTTCACTTGCTGGCTTGAGAATAAGGCCCATTCTCAACAGTGAGAGGCCAATAAAACTCCCTACCACCTGGCCTTCACCGTAGACCCGCTTATATACTGAATATCTCTAAACTGTTGAGAGGAATTCCTGATTTTAAATCCCCACTTCATCTGGCCAGGCCCACCCAGAGGGTATCCTTGAATATTACACCCAGAGGTTATCCTTGAATATTAATCCAACTGTTTAAATCAGGTTGAATCCTAGGTACATGAATTCAGGTATATAAATCAAGGTATTGTGTACCTCAATTATATCAGGAAAGATTTTTTCCCCCAGTAGTTTAACATAACAAAGCAGTGATGTAGCATGATATCAATAGGTCTCCCATGCTAGCAGGCAGGAATCGAAATATGCAGGGTTCTTGTGGTAAGTGATTTACTCATATTTTCTGATATCTCAGTTTAACTTTATTATCTCAGATTTGGAGATTAATAAAGCAAGGCTTTGAAACGATATGAAACTTGACCTAGGTCATAGTCTAGATGCAGTTGAGCTAGGTAGAATTTGAAATTCAAAGCCAATTTTTTTAATAATATAGGGTATTGTCCAGTTAAAAAGATGAAGTAATTTCTCATATGGCAAAAATTGCATTAAAACTTTTCAATTAAAACTATAGATAAATGTTGAATCTATTTCATTATCTATTTTTATATTGTTAAGGTAATGTATATGGAGAATCCAAGTCAATGTAAAATTGGACTCCAGTAACTTAAAAAATGTTGTTAACACATCCCTCCAAAATGTGTGTGTGTGTGCACATGCACACTTATGTATGCATGGGCTAAGTGAGAAGTGCTGTATAAGTTGCACTGATGTTATAGATTACTTTGTCAGTTTTATAGATAATTTTTGGCTCTTGTTTTTTATTTATTTTTTATTTTTTTCTTCTATGGAGTGAACTAATACAAATGGAATAAAACTAAACTCTTCATAGAGATCATTGCTCCACATATGTTGTAGATGTTCTGCAGTGTTTCTCAGCCCTGGTGTACAGGCTTTATGTAATCCCTGAGACTAAGTGTCTGATGGATTTCACCCCCATGATTATGTTATATTACATGGCATAATTAACCTTAGGAAAAGGAGCTTGTAATGATTAATTTTGGGGGTCAACTTGACTGAGCCAAAGAGTATTCAGATTAAACATTATTTCTAGCTGTGCATGTGAGGGTACTTTGATTAAAGTTAGAAGCATTTGAATCAGTGGATTTATTAAAATAGATTGCCCTCTGTGCTGTGAGTGGGCACCATCCAATTCTGATTAGAACAGAAGGGCAGAAAAAGGGAGAGTTAATGCCCCCCCCTCTTTTAGAAGCAGAAAAATCTGGTTACAGAGGGAGAGTCAGAGAGATTTGAAGTGTGAGAAGGAACTTCTCTGTTGCTGAGATAGAAGAGACCACAGGACAAGGACCTGAGAACAGCATGCAGAAGCTAAGAGTGGTACCTGGTTGACACCTAGCAAAACCACAGGACCTTCTATCATCCCTAGGAAGTTAATTCTACCAGCACTCTGAAGGAGTCCGGAAGTGGGTCTTTTCCTAGATGAACTTTTAGTCGAGGATATTGTCAGCTTGATTTTAGCCTGGTGATACCCCAAGCAGAGGAGATTCAGATTAAATGTATTCAACACTTGACTGCAAAAAAAATATATGAGATAATAAATTTGTATTGTTTTAAACTGCTAAATTTGTGATAATTTGCTATTTAGCATAGAAAACTAATCAATACATAGAAGAAGATTATTCATATTATGAATTTTTCAAACATTCGGGTTAATTTCAAAACACTCATTGAGTTCTTGAAGAATAACATATAGACGTGCTCAGACATGGACACAGTTTCCTTAACAACCAAACTAGATTGTCTTGTCAGGGTGCTTCAAGGGGATGTACACTTAAAACCCATCTGCTCAATAGCTGTGAGGTGTGATTTCCCACTGACACATTTGATTGCTTTCATGTAGGGTACCCAAAGTTTGAAAAGGAGAACTGCCACACTTAGCTGGTGACTTCGAATTAGACACTAATTTTGGTTTATTGGATCCTCCAAATTATAATGGAAATTGAAATCTGTTCAAGTTCTTCGGTTAATAATAGTAATAAAATGATAGTGCTAGTAAAAGAAAAAATAGGGAGAAATGTTAAGAAAGGCAGTAGAAAATTACATCCAGACATTATGAGATGAGTGGGGATCACATTAGTGCCAGGTGGTGAACAACTGGAGCCACCATGAGATGTACAACCTAGAATTATCTGGAACCAATATTTGTGCCTCGCATATATGGATTCACTTATACTCATAAAGCTTTTAGGCACCTTCGGTGTTGTTTCTTCTGCATGATATGTATTAAAAATTGCTTAACATATGACTTTTGCAAAGAAGAATTGCTTTCTACACCTGGAGTTGTTTTCCCAGAGACAAAAGCCTGTTCCAAATACATTTTTTTTCCCTTCCTAACCAGAAGACACTTTAAAAACATTGTCCTGGATTTACAGGTCCTGTCATTTCTCCTCACGTGCACATGCTGATGAACACAGGTATGTAGAAGCCATATGGTCACACTTTCTAATTCATCTTTTTCATTAAGGAGCCATTAAATTTTATTACAAAGCTTCCATAAAGTTACTGTTTTCATCCTTACATTATTCTTTATTTCATCAGTATTTTAAAAGTAATGTCAAGACTCTTCTATTTTGTAGTAGACAGGAAATGAAATTTAACCCACTGAACACTTTAATCTGCACACATGCCTTTTGGGATTAGGGAGAAATATGGTATGGATTAGCATCCTCCTTTTAGATGAAAGGACTCATTACTTAAGGAAAAAATTCATATGCTGAGACATCATAATGTGTTGAAAGCACTATAATAAAAAAACTGATCACTTACATTTCCATAGCATTGTAATTTTCATGGAGCAAGGGCATGGAGTCAGAAGGTGGGTCTTAACAAAATCATTTATTAATAGTGAGAAATACTGATTAAACCATTTTCTACTTCCTGGCAAGTACTGGCACTTAGAAAGAACACTCTAATATTGATTCAAAGAACCAAAGGAAAAAAAACACACTAAGATTGGGACATAATATTCTCTGGCATACATAGCATTTTTAGTTAGCATAGTCTTTGTTGTTGTTGTTGTTTTCCCATTTCCCTTTTTTTAAGCATTGATGACAACTTAATTGTAATGCAATAAATATCCCTTCTATGTCCCTTGTTCTTTCAGAGTGCATTTTAAATATCTATCTTACAGGTGGGTGGGCAGTCAAAACAAGATGAGACTGAACAATAGAAGCTGCATTTGTAGCTTCTGATCATATTAGGATGGCTAGGGGTCTGAGAGAGAGCAAAGGGAACCAGACTTGGTAATTACACGTTGCTTACTACTACTCTGGATATTACTTGAAATTTCAGAAAAAATTGACATTTGAAAGATGATGGATATTCAATTTTGGGACTGAATATATATTGTTGATTTACAAACTAGGGCAATTCTTGAGTTGGGGTTTGTCAACATGAACCAGAATACCTTCATTTATAGCCTCTCAGAGCTGAGCAGGATTTAGAAAAAATAAGATCTACTAATAATCATTGCGCTTTCAGTCTTGCTGGTGTAGTGTCAATAAAAATATGCATTTATCTCTTGAACCTCTACTTTAAAAATTCCATTGAAACTGATTTTCAGAACTTTACATATTAGTGCTTTGTATAGGTAACAAACTGCACATTCCAGTCAAAATAGAAGCTGAGTTATTGAGGAGCAACACCCTGCCTCCATATGACATTTCTTTCACGTAACAGCCCAGGAAATCAGGGGAGACAATGAAATCTGAATCCCGCAAATGTCAAATTACCCAAACTGCACCATGTGAATCATGGCAATAAATATGCATCCTATTTCGCCTTGAGCAGCAAGGTCTGGCCTTAATACAATTGCTTTTTCATACATGAATTTTCAGTTTCAGCTGCATCTCTCAGTTATGAAGAAGATGCTGGTATTTGGAGTGGGTACAATTTTTGCTAGGGATGTGAGAGGGCACAATCTTTCTGTATTTCAGCAAGTAACTCCTCTGAGGTTACTTTATTTGGGTGTTAATATGGCTTACTTAGCATTTGGCAAACGATGGAGCTGTTGTTTCCTTGTTGTCAATACAGAAGTTTGAAGGTCATTTTTATCTCCAGGGGAAGTGGTCCCTGGTGCTTTTTTGGCACCAGGGATCTGTTTCATGGAACATAATTTTTCTATTGACTGGGGGTGGGAATATGGTTTCAGGATGATCCAAGCCCATTACAGTCAAGCTTCCCTGCTCCTGTGTGGCTCAGTTCCTAAGAGGCCAGCCTGAAAGTCGGGGGACCCCTATTCAAGGGGTCTTAGATTTTATCTGTGCAGGGAGCAGCATCTATAAAAATTCTTTGGGATCCTTTTGCATGAGATATCTGTCTATTTTATCCAACTATGCATTTATTCAATAATTTATATCAGGATAGATATTTATTTTGTACTTTGGTTTATAATTCAACACTGCATTTTTTATTCACATTGTTCTAGCATGACCATTGGGAACTTTTTGAGTAGCTTCCTTTGATATGCCCTATTAATAGAAGTGGTGGGGTTTTTGTTGTGGGAACACTGCCTTACTTTCTGCCACTACAAGGCACTCTTAATTTGTCTCATATATTCCTTGACCCAGCCATAGAATCAGCTATTTCTTTAAGGAGTCTTGGTTTGCTTTATTTCAGAATAATGTTAGAAACCAGGATTTAGGGGAGGGGTATGCTTGTTGCTCTGAGAGTGTCGTTGTTTCTAAGCTCCCTCAGGAGACAGAGTTTGGAACGTGTGTGTGTGTGTACCTACTGTATTTAATGTTGTGAAGCAGCTGTCACTATGCATGTGTCAGACTTCATGAGAATTGCATCTCCTGGAGTTGAGCTGCTGACTGATTGCACTGCCATAGCCTGCAGCCCTGGTAAACTTACCACTAGCAGGATATACACAGTCAACTCGCAAGAAAACTGCAGAGGCGTCCTGTCTACAACCAGTAAAAGCTCCCTACTACACACATTATGGGCTAAAAAATATTGAATGATTTGATCTAACAAAAAGACATCAGAGGATTTTATACACATATATATTACACATTTTAAATGTACAAAATATTATAATATATAATGTGCACTTTTGATATATATGTATAGAAAATTCTTCCTAATACTTTGATTTACTTCTGTAAGGATCAATGTTGATCATCATGCTAATGAGTATATGAAACCAACATAATAAGTAAGCTAAAGGAAGTATATAGAACACTTTTAAGAATGTTCTTTTTTGATGGGGATCTATACCATGCAGATGTGAAAGTAAGTAGTATTTAACAGTATAGTGTCCCTTATGGCAAGTTTTTTAACAATTACTTGTAGTATCTTTTACATTATTTATAATGTCTTAGCACAGTGGCACCTGAATGTACCTTATGAATACCAAAAAATATAAATAAATATGGAATTCTGCTTGAGTCAAAATGGATTAATGAGAACAAATTGAAACGTTTTCACCCCTACCCCCAAAAGAAGATAAAAGATGGTACAAAAATTAAATATTAATTTAATTTAAACAAACAACAACAGCAATGAAAACCAGGCTCATCTCTTAAGAGATTTTTTAGGGTGTAGTGCATAGGAAAGGAAATCAGTGAAAACCTGGCAGATTCCCTGATTTGAGGACATGAGCTGAGAGTCCAGAGCAACTAACATGACTGGCGTTTTCAAAAACAAAATGCCCTGGCTGGTGTGACTCAGTGGGTTGAGCACCAGCCTGTGAACCAATGGGTCACCACTGGTTCAGTTCCCAGTCAGGGAATATGCTTGCATTGTGGGTCAGGTACTCGAGAGGCAACCACACACTGGTGTTTCTCTCCCTCTCTTCCTCCCTTCCTTTCCCTCTCTAAAAATAAATAAAATCTTTAAAATAATACTATGCAGGAGAGCTGCACAGAAAAAGAACTGAAGAGATTTGCAGAGAATCTGCTGTGAATATACAACTGAGAATGAGTTGGTGCAGATACGTGAAAAATACTGCCACACCTTCTGTTACTAAGTTCTTTCCAATGTAAAAGAACAAATCTTCATGAGAAAAGTACACTGTCTTCAGAGAACACTCGAGTTGCGTGCACTTAAGATGATGGAGCCTGAGGGAGAGAGTAAGACAGCCTTAATGTTTCAGTGTAAACTTTTTTTTTTAAAGATTTTATTTATTTATTTTTAGAGAGGGAAGGGAGGGGGAAAGAGAGAGAGAGAGAAACATCAGTGTGCGGTTGCTGGGGCACATGGCCTGCAACCTAGGCATGTGCCCTGACTGGTAATTGAACCTGTGATGCCTGGTTTGCAGCCCACGCTCAATCCACTGAGCTACACCAGACAGGGCCAGTGTAAACTTTTTAAATGTTTTTATTTTTTCTGTCACTATTTATCCCCCCATACCCTTTTCCACCTTCTCCCCACACTTACCGTGCTGTTTTCCATGTCCATGAGTTCTTTCTTTCCCCGGCTCTTTTTGCTTGGTCCCTGCACCACCTTAACCTCCTTCCCCGCAGCTCCTGTCCCGCTGCCCCTCCCCATCCAGGATCATCATCTGGCTATCTGTGAGTCTGTCTGTATTTTCCTTGTTATTTCAGTTTCAATTTTAAGACAAGCTTCTTTCTGACTATAGGCCTTTGACTTTCCTTTCTTAGAGTATTTTTTTTTTAAACTTGTGATTGTAAATTATTCTTGTGGTCCATGGAGATATGCATTTCTACAAAATCTTCAGAGTCATCTTTTTGAAACGCAATTGTTAAGGACAGCATCTCAACTTCCAGCAATGGTAGGAGCCTAGCTACCATTGCTGCAGATTAGCAAACCGGGACGATGTAGTCTCAGAGGAAAAAACATGTACAAGCTCAGGAATAACTTAATATATTTGATTTATCTCTTTGGCAAACTTCCAATTAATATTCTTCAGTGCCTTTCATTTAGTTCATCTCAACCCTTAAAAACCATCCCATCTTTTGTTTCGGTGGAGTTGAGTTGCATGTCTAGCTTCTTATCTATATTTTAATAGGCTTGGATAAAGTCTTCTTAGCTTGTTTAATTTTTTTTTCCATTGCTCTTCTTTTTTCTTGACAGTGTGCTACCAGAGCAATTGCCGGCTGTGCAGGGATTAGATTTTTGTTTTTAACATGTGAGGAGGTTCCAGATGCGTAGTGGAAGGTCTGGGAAAGCTGAGAAGCAGAGAGTGGATTGACTAGGGGAAAGAATGTTTGAAAGAGTAAAAACTTTGGAATATAATGGAGGATGGTTAACTCAAGGGTTACATTTTGTGAGGAGTCATGTAATAGCAACATGGGTCTAGAAGAGTTAGTTTATTCCAAGCTTGACAATGGAACTATTCTAAGCAGGCTATAAATGTGATGATAAACTCCCCAGAAGGAACCTGTGGCAAATTTCTTTTCTTATTTTAGAAAATGATCCCTCAGCATTTTCTGTTAAACACAAGGGAAAAACTCCTCCTTCTTGTCCAAAGGTCAAACTTACCCTTATAATTATATTTAAAGCTATAATTGTATTTTGTTTGTTTGCTTTTTTTACAATCATGATACTCATTTTGATTTGGTTCATTATCAAATTCTGTATGCCCAGTTTCCTTATCTACACTTTAGACATAACATCTGATGAGGCTGTTGCCAAGATTAAGGGAATTACTACATGTAAAGTGCTGTACGGTGTCCAAACTTTTAGCATCTCTGTTCCACACTAGAGGAAGAAGAGTTGTCTTGGGCCACACACTAAATACACAAACACTAATGAAAACTGATGAGCAAAAAAAGTTTTTTTTAATAAATTTACCATTTTGCATCCAGCTACATTTACAGCCATCCTGGGATGTACATGACCCGTAGGTCACAGGCTGGACACCCCTGCTAAAGCATTGACTAATATAGTAAATGTTTTATAATTATCTGTTATTATTGATATTAATGGCAAAATCAGCAGGTATGGGCATTAACTTCCTTACAGTACCTTTTTTTCCTTGGCATTTTGGAAAACATTAGGGGATGGAATTTTGCACCATCCTGTCTCATTCCTTATTTCTAAACTTTGCATAATGTTTCAACGTCATCATCACTCACCAACATAATGTTCAATCAAGAATTAGCCCATTTTTTTTACAAATTGAATAAAAATATCTACTCAGTGAGCCCCAAACAGAAAGAATGTTTGTGCTTTTTTACGTTCTCAGTAATGTGCATTGAAACTCTGAATGAATGGAGTTTCTAATTCTGAAAGCATGAGACACTCAGGATGATTGTTTATATTGAAATAACAAAATAACTGGCAAATAAACCTTGATAAATGATGATACTAAAAGATAGACTATATTTACAAATATGAGGCTTCATTTTATGTGCTTTTTCCTTAAATAAATTATAGAAAGTTATATGTTTGTTGCAATTTAATGTAGTCTTTGTATCTCATCTCTAATTCATATAGCATTTTACATTAAATCAGAAACAGACAGAAAGAGACCATCTTTTTTTTTGATGTGTTGGAATTCTGTGTAATAAAAACACCTAGTAAAAATAATCAAAGCAAAAATATAGCTTTAATTTTGATTCACTATAAACTCATTATTTCTAGAAACCTCTATGATCAAGAAAAAGGATGTTGTTTGAATTATTAAAGGTAAGTTGCTCTGGGTCTGTAATCCATTTTTGTATGTCAAAAAATAATCAATTGTTTAAACACGAACAACCTGGTATTTCCCATAGTGTCAGTAAATGTATTTATTATTAAGATTTTAAGAAAACTGTTTTTATAAATCCAACATTGTTGTAGAAGCTATAAAAAACCTACTAGTCTCTGAAGTAAAATTTCAAAACAAAAAAAAATAAAATTATATTTCTAAAAGCCTCTTAGGCTTTGACTTTGCTGTGCCAGTAAAAGTAGTTGCACTTCTATGTTCAGTACCTTCCAAAAGCACTACAATTCTCTCAGTTCCAATTATGTTTTCATTTTGGGCTCTTATGTCTTTCTTTTATGCCTTTTACAGTTACTAACTTTTAAAAGAAATTTTGAAGGAAAAATTGGTGCATACTGTAAATCACCTTGTTGCTGATGCAACTTCTGGAATAAACAAGTAATGATCACTTCAATCCAACAGGAAAAATACGTGGCTTGTTTGTGGGTGCGTGTTGGCATGCCACAGTTCTTTCATATAAGGCATGGAATGTGGATCATTTCTTTGAAATATTCTGTAAAAGTATTTCAGGTAATGATTATAATAAAATAAAACTTTAGAAATGTGTCTAAATAGACATATTGCCCCCTTAAAATAGAGACTTTATCATATTTAAAGTGCAAATTAATATATTCTCAGATTTATAGCCAAAAGATATTTCTAAGCATAGGGATAAATTTATATTTTCTGCTTTTAAAAGTTTTTGTTTTCTTTGCATTTTTATGTTGTTTGCTTTGAATTTATTTATTTATTTTTTAATTTTTCTTACACACTTCTCAACAGTCACATATTCTTTGTTTTCGGCTGATCATTAGTCCTCACCATTGGCACTTTTCTATGTCTCACTCAGTCTTAGTTGTCTGAAACATGCTCACATTTCTGCACCTTTCATCATAAGTGTTTATTTTAAGTAGATTATCCAACACTTAATATACTGATACCAAGATAGGATATTTGTATGAGCCTTCATTCAAATACAATAAACTGATTTTTACATTAATTATATCATTCTGAAAATTCCCAATAGATACCCTAGATTCTTAATATATTACCAATTAGTCAACAGACTTTTATGTCATCTGAAGATAGTAGACTATTATACTTTTCAAAAACATAGACAATACTTAGCTATTATCTCTTAATTTCTTACTGAGAAAAAAATAGAGACAAGGGCATAAATGAAATAGATTCTTCAAATCCAAATATATGTCTTACTCCAGAAAACAGATTAAAATAATATCTTACCTACTTCTTGGAATCTGCTTAAATATTCATATCTTATTATGTGTTTTCCACTATATTACTATGTTCACCAAATAGGGTTTCTTCTCTAACTCAGAATATTACAAAATTCTTTTTTTTATTTTTAATTTTTTTAAAGATTTTATTTATTTATTTTTTTTAGAGAGGGAAGGGAGAGAGAGAGAGAAACATCAATGTGCGGTTGCTGGGGGACATGGCCTGCAACCTAGGCATGTGCCCTGACTGGGAATTGAACCTGCGATGCCAGGTTCGCAGCCCGCGCTCAATCCACTGAGCTACGCCAGCCAGGGCTCAAAATTCTTGATTGTATGAGATTTGTTTGAGATGATTCTCTTGCAAGCAAGCGACCCCAAGGAATTCAAATGCTTCATATTAATTACCCTGGGGTAGTATCATTGAATCCTATTTTACTGGCTGTCTTCAGGCAGGGGAAAAAACCTACCAAAATCCTCCAATTAATACTCAAGGCATTACATTTTCCATTCTACTAATTTCCCATGGGAGGACGCTAAGACACCGTGGTCATGTCATCTATTTTGGAAAGAGCTCATCCTGCTACTTTTGGAAACATTTGTATTCTGAGAAAAAATTTACCTGCCTCTGTCTCCTCCCTGTCCTCTTTGTGACTTCCACTTCTGCTTCAGAGCAAGGGGGCACAGCTTAATTTTACTCATTTGTGCCTAATTCATTGCCTCATCTGTTAAGTTGTTTCCTCTTAGCTTGGTATTGGTCATGCCACCTAAGGGCGAGGTTGAATGCTTTACACCAGTCAGAACGGCCATCATAAACAAAGCAACAAACTACAAGTGTTGGAGAGGTTGTGGTGAAGAGGGGGCCATAGTGCACTATTGGTGGGAATGCAGACTGGTACAACCACTGTGGAAAACAGTATGGAATTTTCTCAGAAAACTAAAAATGGATCTGCCTTTTGACCCAGCAATTCCACTGCTAGGATTATATCCTAAGAACCCTGAAACACCAATCCAAAAGAACCTATGCACCCCAATGTTCATAGCAGCACAATTTACAATAGCCAAGTGTTGGAAGCAACCTAGATGCCCATCAGTAAATGAATGGATCAAAAACTATGGTACATTTACACAGTGGAATTCTATGCAGCAGAGAGCAAGAAGGAGCTCCTACCCTTTGCAACAGCATGGATGGACCTGGAAAGCATATGCTAAGTGAAATAAGCCAGGAGGTAACAGACAAATACCATATGATCTCACCTTTAACAGGAACCCAAACAACAAAACAAAGAAACAAAAAAAACATAACTAAAGACACTGAAATAAAGAACAGACTGACAGAGTTCAGGAGGGAGAGGAGAGGGAATTTCAGGGGAATTTCAGGGGAAAAGGGGAAGGGTTTACAGGAACAAGTGTAAAGGACACATGGATAAAAACTAGGGGCAAGTGGAAATGGGAGGGAGGAGGGGAGGGCAAAAAAAAAAAAAAAAGAAAAGAAAAAGAAAGCTTTACTGTGTTTGTACTCCTATGATCTTTACCAGAACCACAAACTTAGTGCCAAACCTTCTTAACTTTACTTAACTCTGATCTCTCTCCCTCTAATAAAATGACCTTTTCTTGACTCCTTGCCCCCTTACTTCAAAATGCTTTTCTGTCTTAAGCATTTCCCACAGCTCCAGCACTGTTCGCACTGTGTATCCCAGCTTAAAAATCACAAACCGTGGATGCTGCCAAGATACCAAAATTATCCAAATATATATACATGCACATATGCTTATATACATTACCAAATGTACAGTTTGTTTTTCTACTAGGGTAAACTGTCAACTTCCTCCATTTATATTTTGGGGGATGAAAATTAATTTTCCTTCTATACTTCTGTTTTTACATGAGACAGAGTAACAGAAAAAATTAACCAAGTTTATTGCATATGTACATATAGGAGTTTCATAAGAATATTGGACATAAGGACAAACAGGGCGGTTAAGGCTTGTACACCAGTTTGAACTAAAGAGCAGGAGGGTGGGATTGTGGCAGTAGTTTTGAGCCTTAAAGGGGAGAAAGGCAATTCACTAGTGATGGAAAGCAAATGTTTGGTAAACAAATGTTTGCTGGGCCGTCTTTAACAATGGGACTCAGAGAGGACTTGGATCAAAACAGTCTAGGTTCCTCCCTGTCACATACTAGTTGATGTTAACTATGCTTATTTACGATGATTGCTCCCTTTCTGGAACAGGTCCTCTCTCTAAGTTCTACTGGGCACTATGGGGGAAGGTCAAGGGATTTTCCCTGAGTCTTTTGCTTCTTAAAAATAACCAGCTTAAAGTAATATTTCAAAAATGGCATAATTTTAGGTGGCAAGCTCCCCCTCAATCACCTTCTCCTAGAGAATAAAAACTCTTTGGCTATTTAACATGTGTTCCTTTAATTTCTAATACCTCGGAATTAAGGAGGGTCCTGGAAATGCAGAAATATTCAGCTGGTTATGTTTGCACACATCTTTCACAAATACCCAACAATCCCCTTAGGTCCGGCACATTTAACACATCTGTCTCAGAACAAAATACCTGAAGGTAATTACCATTAACCAAGAGAAATACTACAGTGTTACTTATGAAAACTTTTAAGTATCTCAATACTAATTGAAACCAAAATGGTTTATACTAATATTATAAAAAGCTGTGTCCAAGACCAATTTTCTTGTACGTAAGATAAATTATCTCTTCACCAGACTCGGTGCAGTGATACACTTACTTGGAGTCATTTTCTTCAGCTTTCTTAGAGAAGCTAGATAGAAAACAGAATTTTTTTTAATGCTGCCCTTTTTTTTTCACTTCTTTGGCATTTATCTCTTTTTCTCTGGTACAGTCCCTTTACTGCTGACAACGTTCAGAGATTTGCTCCGATTTTTCACAAAGGCAGTCTCTCATGAAAGTGAGCTCCTCTTTTGCATCCTCCTCAGTGAAGCCTGGGAAGTGGGGCTCTCACAACATAGTGGAGAATCTGACTTGCAGGTCTGCACACAGCAGTCCTCTCTGATCTCCAGTTTGATTTCCTGCGGTTTCAGTTCTCTCCTCTCAGCTGTGGTTGAAAAATATTAAATGGAAACTTCCAGGAGTAAACAACTTATAAGTTTTAAATTATGTATTGTTCTGTCATACCCAGAACGTGAATTTTCCCCTTTCCCAGTGTATCCATGCTCTTTACACCACCCACCTACTAACCACTTAGTGGCCATCTCTGTAATCAGATTGACTATCACACTATCACAGTACTTGTGTGCAATAACCCTTATTTTACAAAATAATGGTCCCAAAGCACAAGAGTAGTGATGCTGATAATTGGGATATACCAAACAAATTCCATAAAGTGCTTTCTTTAAGTAAAAAGGTAAAAGTTCTCAATTTAGTAAGGGATTTAAAAATTATATGCTGAGATTGCTAATATCTACAGTAAGAACATTGTTTAATTTATAAATTCAACTTCAACATAGACATGTACGTATTAAAAAAACATAGAGTTCAGTAATATTCATGGTTTCATGTATCCATTAGGGGCAGGTCTTAGAACACATTTCCCATGGATAAGAGGAGATTACTGTATTATCTTCCTACGAAAGTAAGTTTACCTGCCTGGCACACCTGTTTTCATTTTCCAACTATTTCTCTCTTCCTGTTGGCTGAATCCTGCAGAGGGATCCTCTTATCCTGGATCTGTAGTTACTGCCTTTACCTCTTAGCCATTCTTAAAGGCAAGCTTTTCACACAGATGCTTCTCCCCTAAACCATAGGTATTTTTGAGATTATTTTTCTCTACTCTGGAATAACTCTCTTTCACCATTTGAATTAACTACCCTCGAGGACTATTTGAGATATTGAAATTACACCTCCATTTTTTTAAATGTGATGCTGTTAAAGAATCAAGTATATAATGACCTAAGATTTTAGAAACTGATGAAATCTAACAGATTTTTCCCAGCTATCATGCTTCGCATTTATTTATTTATTTACTTACTTACTTACTTAGTCTATATGGATCTCCTTTTCACCAGCATCTCATAAATACTTGATTTTGACTCCCTATCTGCACTGTCATCCTGCACATAGCACAGCACTCCAGGGTTAGTGTAATGAAAGAAGGGCAATGTAAATAACAGTTTCCTAGATTACTCTGAACCGCAATACAGAGTACCAAGAGAACCCTGTTTCGGCTCTTGAATTCTGGGCTTTCTTTTCATGCATCGATGCCTATTAAATTCGCCAAAGCAACCTGGGTGGCAACGTGATTCATTAGTTAGCATTAACCTGTAACAAAGAGATAAATGTGTGCCTGGCAAGAAAAAGGGATGGGGAAGAAGGGGGCACTGGGGAGGTTGTGGGGTCTCTCTCTGTGTTCCATATATTGGTTGTGTTCTTCCTACATGATCTTTAGCAGAAATTATGATGAAATTTCCCCATGAACACTCTCCAAGGAAGAACTAACAAGATTGGTGTTTACTTCACTTATTTGTGTTTTTATCACCATGATATTACTAGTTTAAGATGTGGTTCTGTTGCCAAAGCAACTAAAATGGTTAACTCCACTTGTTACAATCCCTACTGAGTTCTTGGCTATGCTCACTTGTTAAATCTTTTTTTTAATTAAAGAATAAAATTCATTCCTTGTTTCCACATATTTTTTTCTCCTGTTGATTATTTCTTCATCAAGGAATCCTTCTCACTCTCATTCAAGTACTACATGGCTTCTCCTGCGTGCATCAAATGATTTGCTTCAAATTACATGAGCTTACCTAGATGCCTTTTGTTTCCTCCTACACCACAGATATTCTTCTGGATCATTATTTCTCACTCGCAAATAAACACAGACCGTTTATAGTTAAGGACTGTATAAAAGAAGAAGAGCAAGAAATGTGGAATGAGAAGAGTTGATCAGAGCTTTGGAAGGCAAATAAAAAAGGCACTAAATCTCAAATGGGACACAATCCAGAAGGAAGTTGATCAAGCTTAGTGTACAAGGGAGACAATTAAGTAGTATGTTCACAGAGAGGAGGGAATGGTGGTAGAGTACTTTGAACATGTAAATCCAATATTCTATATTTTTTCAAATGTCTACTTCATATTGCATATTCCCGAGCACATGCCCAGCATATGGTTATTTTATAATTGACAATAACTGTAATGATATGCATGTCATTTAAAATCCAATCCAAACTTATGTTTTGAGTAAGGTGTTAGATGCTATACTCTTATAATTTTTAAAATATCAACCAATTACAAATTTTGAAAAGCAGGAAATAGCAATGGAAATCAAAACAGAAAAGGAAATCAACATCAGGAAGCAACGCCACTAGGGAGTATAGGTAAGGCTGAACACTTTTTGTTTTTAATTCAGATTTTTTTCTTTTTTTTATTGTTGTTCAAGTACAATTGTCTCCATTTAGGGCTGAAAACTTTTGGAACCGATAATCATATTTTGCAGGTCCATTTAGTCTGAAGCATTACTTTCAGTGAGGTATAGTATTTTTTTTTAAAAGATCAAATAATAATTTCAAATGCCTTGTAAGCTGAAGGTGCTACCTTTTCAAACAATGTCACTTTTCCCCATACCTCCTTCTGCCATGATCCACTCCTGGTTTTCTCCTCCTTCTGTGGCCTCTCTCACTTTAAATTGGGGATGGTCTATGTAACCAAGAGAATGCAGTGCTATGATCAGGCAGCACCTCTGAGCGGCATCCTAGAACCTAGGAGGATCTCTCTGGATTATTTGGAATCTCAGTTTTCGGACACAGCCTCTGGGAATCCAGACAGCATCTCTTAGGAAGTTCAGTCCACACTGAGAACTTCTGTTCAGGATCTCCAGTGGAGCACCCAGCTGAGCAGCAGTAGACAGTCAGCATTAACTGCCATCCCAGGGAGCGAGCTTCCTTGGGCTTCCAGGATAGTCAGACTTTCAATGACAGCAGGCTCATCTAACAACTGATTCCAATTGCTTGAAAACCCTGAGCAATACCCACTCAATTAAGCTGAGCAATCCACCAGTTATGACAAGTAAAGATGTTCTGTGTTCTAAGCCACTAAATTTTGAACATTTTGTTATGCAGGAGTAGCTAATCAAAACAGATCTTAAACTGAAGATTCATTGCAAACTGCCATTTCCCTTCAGTCTTCAATTCCATGCCCATTCCGAAGAAACAAATAAGAAAATAAACAAATAAACAAATAAATAAATAACCTGAAAGAAACAATTGGAGTTGTATGAAGGAGACTACCAAGATTTAACCGCCAATTACTTCAATGCAGATAATAAAATTGTCATTTTATTGAAGTTAACTTTAGCCAAACTGTGTTGGCTTACATGAGAACACATCTGGCTGTATAAGAAATCAACTGAACTAAGTTGAAATTCACAAATAGTTCAAGCATTATATGACTGCTAAAGTTCACATTGTTTGTCCTAAATTTAAAAAAAAAGTATGTTTTTATCCTGATGTTGGCTGTTGGATAGATTATATCTGAATAAATTTCCTTCTTGAATTTTATGGAAGCAGAGTTTTGTGTAGTTTTGTTTCTTGATATATATTTTAAAATCATATTGTGTCAGTTTTATTTTATTTATTTCTTTAGTTTATATTATTATAAAAGGACATATTTTCACCAAAGAGAGTATAGATACCCAAAAGTAGATCATAACTACATAGAATGAAATATTGTACCACAAAACACTTACATTTGAGTTCATGTGTATTAAGCATTATATTTTGATGCAAAATTTCATTGCAATATTTTGTTTTATATATACTCCTTATGCATATTAATGATTGTAAACATGTTTTCCTGACATTATGTATGCTATCATATTATAATTTCAGTGTCTTCATGATATTCTAATATATGGATATATAAAAATATATTTAGAAGTCCTACACAGTATATTTTAATAATCATAAAACAGGTTGGAATTGATTAAATTTTACATTTAAAAACTAATTTTATATATAAATTTAAATAATTAGCTAGAACACTTATACTTTAGGAATATTATTATACAACTAATCTACTCCCACTCTTATTAAAAAAAATCCCAGAATAAATACCTGTTAAGATAGATAGAGGACGGTGGGAGGCCAGAGGGGACCCAGCTGGACGCGGAGGTCGTCCGAGAGAGCCGAGCGGACTCTGTCCCCAGTCAGGGGTTGAAAACTTCAGAAACGCAGGAGCTGTGCGCACCTACGGGGAACAAGCACAAAAAAGAGTAGGGGGAAGCTGTGAACACCAGGATACCCAAAAGAGTCTACACCACTGATCCTCGCA
>PVIA01007834.1:0-23647 GCA_004024845.1 Tonatia bakeri
CATTCAGTAGTTTTAACTTCTTTATTTTCACATTTTCTGCAATGAAAGATACAAATTTTATAACTAGAATATAATACTCATTTACTATATATACACATGTGTAATATGAACTTTCCACTTAGCAATTTAGCCATATTTTCTTCACATTATAAATATGAACATGAACCATGTGTGTCAGGATGAAAATTATTTATAGAACTGAAAGATGAGTATATGAAATTGGGACAGAAGAAAAAAATAAGAAAGGATGAACAAAGCACTAGTTGATACATAAGACAATATACATAGATGTCAAGGTGTGTGGACTTTATAATTGACACATGTTAAAGCAGGCAATAAAAGTATTTATTCAACATGTTTCACTAGAAATAATGAAATTAATTTTCTGCTAATGAACATTGTACTCATTGGTCTTTATTTGATATACAAATAGTAAAACTATTTATATTTTGTATCTTAAACTCTTTAACAATAATACATGTAGCAATAATTTTTAAGAATATTTTATTGATTATGCTATTACAGTTGTTCCAATTTTTCCCTTTGCACACCCTCTGTCCCATACACTCCTTCCCTCCAGCAATTTCCCCTTAGTTCATGTCCATGAGTGGTGCATATAAGTTCTTTGGCTTCCCCACGCCCTGTACTGTTCTTAACATTCCCCTGTCTATTTTGTACCTATCCAATTATGCTTCTAAATCTCTACACCTTATCCCCCATTCTTCTCCTTACCCCTTCCAGCTGATAACCCTCTAAATGATCTCCATATCTATGATTCTATTCCTGTTCTAGGTGTTTGCTTTTGCATTTTTTTAGATTCAATTATTGATCATTGTGAATTTGTTGTCATTTTAGTGTTCATAGTTTTGATCTTTTTCTTTTTCTTGAATAAGTCCCTTCATTTCTTTAAAAAATTCTTTTAATATTAATTTTTTAAAATTGTTGCTCAAATACAGTTATCTCCATTTTTACCCACCCCACCCCACCACCCTACCCATCCCTGCCTCCCACCCTCAAACCTACCCCCTTTTGCTTTGTTCATGTGTCCTTTATACATGTTCCTTGACAACATTTCCCTTCCTTTCCCTATTATACTTCCCCTATCTCCCCTCTGTTTACTGTCAGTTTGTTCTTTATTTCAATGACTGGTTATATTTTGCTTGCTTGTTTGTTGTGTTCATTAGGTTCCACTTGTAGGTGAGATCATATGGTATTTGTCTTTCACTGCCTTGCTTATTTCACTCAGTATAATGCTCTCCAGATGCATCCATGCTGTCAAGAATAGGAACTCCTTCTTTCTTCCTGTTGAATAGTATTCCATTGTTTAAGTGTACCATAATTTTATTATCCTCTCATTTACTGGTGGGTACTTAGGTTCTTTCTAGGACTTGGCTATTGTAAATTGTACTGCTAAGAACTTTGGGGTACATAGGTTCATTTGATTCAATGTTTCTGGATTCTCAGAGTATAATTCCAGCACTGGTTTTGCTGGGTGAAAAACAGTTCCATTTTTAATTTCTGAGCAATTTCCATACTGTTTTTCACAGTGTCTGCACCAGTCTGCATTCCCACCAACAGTGCAGTAAGGTTCCCTTTTCTCCACATCCTCTCCAACACCTGTTGTTTGTTGATTTGTTTATGATGGCTATTCTGACCAGTGTGAAGTGGTGTCTCTTTGTGGTCTTAATTTACATCCCTCTGATGGCTAGTGATGCTGAACATCCTTTCAAATGTCTCTGGGCCCTCCATATGTCCTCCTTGGTGAAGTGTCTGTTCAGGTCCTTTGCCCATGTTTTAATTGGGTTGTTTGTCTTCCTGGAGTGGGTTTGTATGAGTTCTTTATATATTTTGGAGATCATTTCCTTGTTTGAGGTATCATTTGCAAATATATTTTTACATACAGTTGGTTCCCTTTTCATTTTACTGCTGTTTTCTTTAGCCATGCAGAAGTTTTTTATTTTGATGAAGTCCCATTTGTTTATTCTTTCTTTTATTTACCTTGCTTGTAGTTCATCATAGTGATTTCTTACACTCCTTTGTATTTCTGTGGTATCAGTTGTAATCTCTCCTCTTTCATTTCTGATTATGTTTATTTGGGTCCTCTCTTTTTTCTTGATGAGTCTGCTTAAGGCTTGTTGATTTTGCCTATCTTTTCAAAGAACCAGCTCCTGGATTTATTGATACTTTGAATTGTTCTTTTAGTCTCTATGTGGTTTAATTCTGCTCTGATCTTGGTTGTTCCTTCCTTCTGCTTGCTCTGGCCTGTCTTTGTTCTTGTAGATGTAGGGTTAGGCTGTTTATTAAAAAATGTTTCTATCATTTTAGGTAAGCCTGTATCTCCATACAGTTCCCTCTCAGGACTGCCTTTGCTGTGTCCCATAAGTTATGGAGTCTCGTGTGTTCATTTCCATTTGTTTCCAAAACCTTTCTGATTTCCTCCTTGATCTCATTATTAACCCATTCATTGTTTAATAGCATGCTGTTCAATTGCCATGAATTTGAGTGTTTTCCTTGAGGTTGGTTTCTAGTTTCAGGCCCTTAGGGTATGAGAAAAAGCTTGATATATTTCAATTTCCTTGAATTTGTTGAGGCTTGTTTTGCGTCCTATGTTGTGATCTATCTTTGAAAATGTTCCATGTGCATTTGAAGAGAATGTGTACTTTGCTTTTTGGGAATGAAAGGCTCTCTCTATATATCTGTTAAGTCCATTTGATCTAGGGCGTTGGTCAATGCTGAAATCTATCCATTTTTGACAGTGGGGTGTTAAAATCCCCTAGTATAAGTGCGTTGCAGTCTACATATTTTTTGAAGTCCTCCAAGATTTCGTGTATGTATTTGGGTGCTCCTATGTTAAGTGCACATATATTTATAATGGTTATGTCTTCTTGATGGATTCTTCCCTTGAGTATTATGAAGCGTCCTTCAGTGTCTCTTTTCATGGCTTTTGTTTTGAAGTCTATTTTGTCTGATATAAGTGTTGCTACCCCAGCTTTTTTTTTTCCTGAGCATTTGCTTGGAATATTTTTTCCAAACCTTCACTTTCAGTCTGAGTAGGTCTTTTTTTTTTCTGATGTGGGTCTCTTGTAGGGAGTATATGTGTAGGTAATATTTTTTACCCATTCAGCTACCCTATGTCTTTTGATTGGAGCATTTAATCCATTAACATTTAAGGTTAAAATTACCAACAAGTAGAAAAGAGATAGGAGATCCTTTGGAGATGTATGTCAATAATCATGATATTTCAGCCAACTAGCCACATTTTTTAAAAGGTGAAAAAGAGATAAGAGTCTTGTTAGAGGGGAAAAAGAATGTGAGCAGACTCCAGAAAGCAGAACACTTATGCTAGGTTAGATGGTGAGATGTAGTGAGAATACGGATAGCAACTTGGCATAGTGTGGGAGAGAATGAATTTAACCACACAGTAACAAAGCTCAGGGAGATAGTAAAATGGACCAAGACCAGGGAAGTGTGCTGTGTGGGAATGGGAACAACAGCAATATGGAAAGAAATACATGATCTGAACAAAAAGAATAAAAGGTAAAAGACCGAGAGTAGTGTGTTATTGGAATATGAGTGAAGTGAAGGAAGAGATTAAAAATGCAATGTGAAAGGGAGAATAAAGAATATCAAACAATAAAATCAAACAAAACAAAGTAAATGGGAGGAAGAGAATGAAAAATAAAATAGTTATAATAAAATCATGATAATATAAAACATAAAAATAAACAGTAAAAAATAAAATGCCAATTCTGCAGGATATCAAAGTGAATTTTGTCCCAGCTGTTGGTGTTAGCCTTCTGATCTCTCTCTGAATCTGTCTTTGATCTTTTTACAGCTCTGGGTCCTATTTACACTTGGAAGGAAAAAGGAAAAAAGAAAAGAGCAAAAAAAGCATCTTGTTTACTTCAAACCCACCTAGTGGGTTCTGCTGGTCTTCCTGGATGCTGTAGGCAGAGGGGGGCTGGGCTGGGTTTTTTTGCCTTTCCTGTGGTTCTTTGTTGGGGGCTCAGCTCAGACTGGGCTTCAATATTCACAGGTGTCCAGACTCCAGCCCAAGCTCTCAGAGTGCTGCATGGACCCCACTGTTCATATGTACCAGGCCAGAGCCTTTAATCCACCTTGATGTGTCACCCTTTGATTAGTCTGTGAGGTGCACTGAGTGGGAGCAACTTGCACCCCTCTTCCCTCTTTGCTGTTCTGGCCACTGCACATGAGAGTTCCTTAAACAGTGGCTGAGAATTTTTGAGCAAATTCCCTTTGTTTGTGCCAACACAGCCCCACTCTCTGACCAGTCCTGAGACTATTCGGGTCAGGGTTTGTTGCAGCCCAACTCTTTTCCCATCTCCAGGTGTCACCCAGTTCCCCACTTTTTCTGATACTGTCCCAGCCAGCAACCACAGTCCCAAATGGAGAACACCACCTCTGTGTGTTTCCAGCTATGTCTTTACCTCTCCCAGTGACTTCAGGCATCCAGATGACTCCTGGTGCAGGACTGACTTCCCTGCTCTGGCAGGGGAGAGAACTGAAGTTATAATCACTGATCTGGTTTTCCTCCAAAGCTCCTGTGGCAGCCACCAACCCTGGTGCCAGGCCAGATGTCCCAGCAGCCATGGTCTTGGCCAGAGTCCCAGGGTCTAACTTACTGTTTCTACACAATCTCCTTATCATCTGTTTTTCAACATCCTCTGCAATCTTTGGCTTCCAGATTTCATATAAACTGGGATTCTGTTTGCTGTCGACTCTGTTCTTCAGAAGGTTAGTTAGGTGTCGCGGTTGGGTGCACAGTCAAGTGTGCTCAGCTCTCACCTATCTCTCGCTGCCACCTTGCATTCCCCAGATTCTATCACAAACACTTTAATAGTTTCTGTGATGCTTAATATTAGAAAAATTTTCTTAACCACTTCCGATCAGTTTAAATGATAACCCATACCAATGTTTTACAAAGTTATAGGATTACAGACTCTGTTGTTAAGTATCAAAACTCAAGACATGTATAAAGTTCAAAGCCTTGCTATCCAATTTATGAAGGTTTTTAATTCCATCCACTGTGTGCTCTGGTTAGTGAACTCTGGTATGCTTTAATAAACTAGTTTTGGAAGCTCTCACACACACACAAATAGTTTATGTATTTTGAAACCACAAAGTTTGGAACTTTGTTTATTTTTAGTACTTCCTTCCATAGTTAAAATGTATATTCAGATTATCTGTTGTCTTAGGAATATTTGCTAATTAATGCTACATCCTAAAAAATTAAAAATATTTTATATAATTGCATATAATAACATAATTGCAATAGTATTATGCAATTATATAATTTTACTGTTTTCTCATTACTTAAAATGTTATAAATTTATAAGATTTGTTTGTCTCACATTTTTATATTATCATTGCAAAAGTTTTTTCTTTTTAATAATTAGTCTTTGCATCCAACTTACTATTTTCTTTATTTTTGTTAATTTCCACATTATCTTTTTCTTTCTTTTCGCACATTGAATTTTTATTTTTTAATTATTAGGGTTTTTAATTTTACCTTAAACTTCAATATTCTCAACCCTACTAATTTAATAGAGAGGGTATTTAGGGTGATTGTTTGAAAACAGCAGACAGATGATTTGTCTCTTTGAGTACTAATAAATGTGTCCTCTGATCCTTATGTTCATGGTAAATAGTGATGCAGACACTGGCCCACAGTGTCCGCATCATCATGGATGAAATGAGACATTCACAGACTACTGAGCCTGGTGGAGGAAAAGGGACAGCATGGCTTTTCTCTCAAAGGGAGCAAAAGCCATGGCTCTTGCCGTGACTGCCCTTTATTGGGTTTCTCGACACATTACATGATGGTTCTCATTTACTATGCACAGGTTCACTTTACGTGGTTACCTTTTACAGAAAACAAAGGAGCCAATGCCACTAATCACATCACAGAAGAGGGATATTTGTAAACAAAAAGGCAAAAGTGGTTGAACCAGTTACACTCATCCTTGGAAGGTTTAGCATGGATTTTAGGAAGTTGCTTTGCAGTAAATGTCCTCAGTTCAGGTTGAGGGAGGTTTTTAGCAAGAGCAAGACTCAAAGCAGCCTAGGCACACTGCAGGCCTGATTCCCTATGGGAGAACCTATTCAGGGATGTGGGTCCTGTGCATCTCTGAGTGGGAGCTGGGCCCACACCACACAGAACAGTCTCCTACAAAATAGGTGTGTAAAAATCCTGAATTGATTTCAGTAACTTCAATGCCTGAGTCTTTATGATTTCTGACTTCTATTTTCTGATAATATGCTACATCTAAAACATCACTGTATGTAGTGTAAAAGCAATCATCCCTAATAACCACATTTATAGTACTCACAAAAGATTACCTTCCAGGACTGCTATAGCCTCTCATAACTCTAGTTTGTTTAATAGAACGTGTGTAACCTGAAAAGATCTAGACAAATATTTCTGATAGAGCAGAGTTTGTGGGAAAGTACCTGACAGCTTAAAATAATCCATTTGCATATTCAGAGATAATTATTCATCAATTATTTATTTCCCTGTACGTCTGATTCAACAGAGTAAGAGTCAGTCCATTGCCAGACATCATCATGAAACATAGTGCTCTAAGCCTTGAAGCTTGGCTCCATTCCATTCATTAGCTCTGGGTTGCTGGCATTTTATTTTGATGTAAGATTTAAAAACGTTATCTAGAGTTTGCTATTCATATCTTGAAATTAAATACCGGTACTTATTTAAGGTCACAATTCACAATCTCTTTATGTTTTACCTGTGTAAAATAGATGGCTGTGCAGACTTGGGACAATTACAGAAAAGAAAAAAGGTAAAGAATAGAGAAAAATATATTTGAATATAGAAACATGAAATTTAAAAAGAGCCATAAAATGACTTTGAAGTCTTTGACCACCCACTATTATTTGCTTAAAGTATTTTAGTTTTTTCATAACATGTGGTTTATTTGTGGTTTCAGTTACAGATTTTATGTTAGTTAATGTTTCTTTGGTAATATCTGTTTGTTGAAATCCTCAAGGGCCTGTTTCACCTGCTGGTTCCTTAAAGTATAAATAAAAGGATTCAGCATGTGAGCAGTAGAGTGATTAAGTACCGCTATCTCTTTGCTCAAAGTCATATATTCTTTTGCAGATGTTTTTACACATTTTCCATAAGAATGGAAGTTCCCATAAGAAATGGAAAGCAGCCCTGGCTGGTGTGGCTCAGTGGATTGAGTGCTGGCCTATGAACCAAAGGGTTGCTGGTTTGATTCCCAATCAGGGGACCTGCCTGGGTTGCAGGCCAGGTCTACAGTAAGGGTTTCGTGAGAAGCGTCCACACCTTGATGTTTTTCTTCCTCTCTTTCTCCCTCCCTTCCCCCTCTCTAAAACTGAATAAATGAAATCTTAATAAAAGAGAAGTAGATACCACCATCATATGGGAAGCACAAGTGGAAAAGGACTTTTTCCTTTGCTGGGCAGAGGACATCTTTAGAATTGTTCAAAGGATGAGTGTCTAAGAAAGAATCACCAAGGCTAAAGTTACTATGAGTGTGAATACTGCTAAAAAAAAAGTCATGATCTGTAGAAACTTTGTGGAAGCAATTAGCAGCATAGGAGGAAAGTCACAAGTAAAGTGGTCAATAATGTCTGAGTCACAGGCATCCAGCTGGAGGCCCATACTCACAGAGGGACAGACAATGAGGAAAGCAGCCAGCCAGGAGCTAATTTCAGGTTGGTTACAGGCTTTGTTACTCATGATAGATATGTAATGTAGAGGTTTGCAGATAGGCACATAATAACATAAGACATTACAGCCAGAAGAAAAAAAAATCTGTGGAACCCAGAAGCATTAAAAAAAAATGTGCCTATCACCCCCAAAGGCACAAACCTGTACTTGAACAACAATAAAAACAAAAATAAAAAAAAAAAAATAGCCCTGGCTGGTGGAGCTCAGTGGATTGAGCATGGGCTGCAAACCAGGCATCGCAGGTTCGATTCCCAGTCAGGGCACATGCCTAGGTTGCAGGCCATGTCTCCCACCAACCGCACATTGATGTTTCTCTCTCTCTCTCTCTCTCTCTCTCTCTCTCTCTCTCTCTCTCTCCCCCTCCCTTCCCTCTCTAAAAATAAATAAATAAAATCTTAAAATAAATAAATAAGTAAAAATAAAGGACATATGGACAATAAGAGGGGGTGTGGAAACAAGAGAAGAAGGTGGAGAGGGCTGGGGGAGTGGGGAGGGTGGGGGGAAAAGGCAGAAGACTGTACTTGAACAAGAATAAAGCAATTTGATACTTCTGAAAAAAATTGTGGAATACAAGCATTACAGGAAATAGTTGTGTCTCTTGTGGTAATACTGACCAGAAACCTGGAAATGCAGACAGTTGTGAGTGGAATTTCTAAGAAAGAGAAATTCCTGAGGGAGAAATACATGGGAATCATTGTTAACATGATGACGGTCACGTTTCCAGTCACATTGAACAAGTAGGTGAACAGCACAAAGAAGAATATCACACTTTGTTACTAAGTCCCAGAAGAATGAATTCGCTGATGTCTTATTTGGCATGGCTAATCTGAATTCTTTAGTCAGTAGGTTAAAATAACCATGGATGTCAACTACTGATGTGATCTTTTTTTCATAGATGATAAATTTTTATTAGCTTCATTTAAATACTTTAATTTTTGTAATTTTTTATTGTTGTTCAATTACAGTTGTCTCCATTTTCCCCCACCATGGTCCCCTGCCCACCCATCCCTGCCTCCCACCCTTGGGTCTACCCCCTGTGACTTTGTCCACATGTCCTTTATTCATGTTCCTTGATAGCCCTTCCCCTATTTTCCTTCATTATCCCTCTCCCCACTCCCCTTTGTTTACTGTCAGTTTGTTCTTTATTTCAATGTCTCTGGTTATATTTTGCTTGCTTGTTTGTTTTGTTGATTAGGTTCCACTTATCAGTGACATCATATGGTATTTGTGATTTTAAATACATTTGTAGTGTCCTTATTCTGCACAAAGAATTATGAAACATGCATTAACAAAATTTGATGACAAAGTTATCCATCAAATTTGCTAACCCATATCAGCAACTAATTTGCTTTATATATTACCCAAAAATTTTAGATTTTAATCATAGCTTTTATAATTCCCTGATATGTATATAAATATATGTACACTACTCACCTGAGGATATGTTCATTAATTTTTAGAGAGAGAGGAAGTGAGAGAGAGAGAGAGAGAGAGAGACGTTGACCAGTTGCCTCCTATATGTACCCCAATGGGGGATCAAACCCACAACCTAGGTATGTGCCCTAACCACAGCCCCTGTTACATATTTTTGATTACTTACTTACTTAACATAGATAAAGTCTCCTTTAAAATGATGATCAGAAGAAATATTTGAAAAATACTCAAGGAAGAGATCATTTTTTTTGGAAGAGATAATTTTTTTCATCAAGCATCCCTTCTGCTTCATACAAATTCTAATATTATAGATAGAATTCTATATTCCTCAAATACCTAATCACTCCCAAGGAAACCCAATTAAAGTGTGTTGCCAAAATTAATAGCATTGTAGATGCACTATTTTTTTGTCTCCAGGGAGATTTCTGTATGTTCCCCTTAATCAACAAACTTAATCAACAAAACAAATAAGCAAGCAAAATAGAACCAGAGACATGGAAATAAAGAACAAACTGACATTGCCCAGAAGGGCAGGTGGAGGGGGATAACAGGGAAAATAAGGGGAAGAGTCGTCAAGGAATGTGTATAAAGGACACATGGACAAAGACAATGGGGCATGGGAAGATTGAATGTGGGAGGCGAAGGAGGCTAAGGTGGAGGAGAGTAATGGGGGGAAAATGAGGAAAACTGAATTTGAACAACAATAATCAAAAAAGGAAAGAAAGAAAGAAATTGAACAAGATACAAATGAAAAGCAAAAATTAAAACAATTAAACTCTTCTATAACATTATACTCAAAACTACTTATACTCAAAACAACTTTTTTTTGATAAATGGTTTTTGGAAAACCTATATTTTAAGCAATACCAGCAAAATAAAAAAAAACACATCATCTTAATTTCAAAACAAAATACTTTGGAAGTATACTCATTGTATTTTCTCATTTTCACAGATTGAATTTTTTGATTGAGAAATGGATAGTTTATGACAAGAGGGATGCTGAACAAAATCTTTCATTTTTAAATAGTGAGTGTACAAAAGTGAATTAGTTTTATAAAATATGTAAAAATGAAGGAATCATTTCTTATCTAAAACATTATTATAAATAATATTTTTTATTTAAGAAAAATATTTAAGTGTAAGCTATGACTCAAATCAATCAGGGACTGTTGTAAAAATGAGTATGTTTTCTGTTAACCCACATTTTAATTTATGATCTAAAGCTAGATCATATGATCTATGATCTAAATCATAGAACTAAATCTAATCTATGATCTAAATCATAGAACTCCCACAATTCCTCTCTTTGAAATGCACCATGAGGGCATTTTGTCAATTCTTGCATTATTTGCTCTCCCTAGAGCTTCCTAAATTTATCAGAGCTGAGCTCATAAATGTATCTCACTTGCTTCAGGAAGGAGTCAGGCAGCATTTTTGTGCCCACCCAAGCTGTTAACAGCAGCTTTTCCACATGAACGGCTGGTCTTGGCTCATGCCTCACAACTTCCTAAATCCTCCCAAACAAGCAACAGCTGGCCTCAGTGAGCCCCCAGTTCCCTCACCTCTTGCTAAATGGCCCCAGGCTTAACACTTGCAACAGCCAGCTTAGGTGCACAGCTTGGCTTCACCTGGGAAACTCCAAGCCCAGCACAAGTGGCAGCGATCTTGAATTGCTTTATAGATCATAAAGGGTGGTCCCGGGCAGAAAAAAGGTGGGGGCTGACCTAGGCCTGCAACACCTGGGAAAGCCCAGAGCCTGGACACCCAGTGGACAGCTACAGACCACATTGGAGCACCATCACCCTGCCCCTGCATAGCTGATCTGCCACTGAAGGTGGAGGTTGGTGGTCAGTGGTAACAACCAATTGTTGGAGCTGACTGGCCTGAGTAAAGTCCTCTCATTGATCTGCCAACAGCCATCAAGGCTCAACAAGAGGAAGATGTACTCAGCCCATACGAGGGCAAACCTCAAGTATCCAACTTGGGTGATGGAGGAGGCCAGGCCACTGGATCCAACAGGACACCTACTACATTAGGCCATGCTACCAAGACATGGAGTGATAGCAACTCTGCCTACTACACAGAAACAAACACAGGGAGGCTGCCAAAAAGAGGAGACAAAGAAACATGGCCCAAATGAAAAAAAAAAAAAAAAACAGATCAAAACTCCAGAAAGAGAACTAAACAAAATGGAAGTAAGCAATCTATCAGATGCAGAGTTCAAAATACTGGTATTAAGGATGTTCAAGGAACTTAGTGAGGCCATTATAAAGACAGCATAAAAAAGAACCAGTCAGCAATAAAGCATATACTGCTTGGCATAAAAACAATTTACAGGAAACAACAGTGGAGTGGATGAAGCTGAGAATCAAACCAGTGATTTGGAACATAAGGAAGCAAAACCCCCGCCCCCCACCCGCCAAAACAAACAAACTAACTAACTAACTAACTAACAACAACCAATCAAACAACAAGAAGAAAAAAGAATCCAAGAAGAAAACCAAAACCTGAGGATCATGTAAGCAGGCTCTAGGAAAACTTCAAGCATTCCAATATTCACATCCTAGGGGTGGCCAGAAGGAGAAGAGAAAGAGCAAGAAACGGGAAATCTATTTGACAAAATAATGAAAGGAAACTTCCCTAATTTGGTGAAGGAAATAGACATGCAAGTCCAGGAAGCACAGAGAACCCCAAACAAGATGGTTGCAAAGAGGCCCACTCCAAGACATGTAATCAAAATGACAAAGTTTAAAGATAAAGAGAGAATCTTAAAAGCAGCCAGAGAAAGGAAGTTAGTTACCTACAGGGGAGTTCCCATAAGACTGTCAGCTGATTTCTCTAAAGAAACTTTGCAAGCTGGAAGGGATTGGTAAGAAGTATTCAAAGTTATGAAAAGCTGGGACCTGCTGCCAAGGTTGCTCTACCCAGCAAAAATATCATTTAGAATCAGAGGGCAGATAAAGAGCTTCCCAGACAAGAAGAACTAAAGGAGTTCATCATCAGCAAACCATTATTATATGAAATGTTAAAGGTACTTACTTAAGAAAAAGAAAAAGATCAAAACTATGAAAATAAAATGGCAATGCATATTTATCAGCAATTGAACCTAAAAACTGAGCTCAGGAAACAAGAAAAATAGAGACAGAATCATGGATATGGAGAGTGTTTTGATGGTTGCCAGATGGGAGAGGTGTGTGGGGAATGGGTGAAGAGGTGAGGGGATTAAGAAGTACAAATAGGTAGTTACAGAATAGCCATGGGGATGTAAAGTACAGTGTAGGACATGGAGTAGCCAAAGAATTTATACATTCATGACCCATGGATGTAAACAATGGTGTGGGGATTGCCTGAGGGAGTGGGGGGTGCTATTTGGAGGGGGACAGTGGGGGAAAATTGGGATAACTATAATAGCATAATAAAAATATAATTAAACATAAATTTATTAAGATGACATTGGTTAAAAAAATTTATAGGTTTCAATTGTACAATTCTATGATACAACACATCGTCAAATCTCTTCTCACCATATATGTGTCCCCCTTATCCCTTTAGTATGCTGCCCACCCCTGCATCGCTTACTTCTGGGGACCAACATACTCTTTTCTGTGTCTGAGTTTTTGTTTGTTTATTTGTTGCTCTCAGTTATATCCCACATATGAGTGAAATCATATGGTTTTTTATGTTTTTGTCTGATTTATTTCACTTAGAATGATATTCCCAAGATTTACTGCACACAGCAGCTCCAACAAGGGTTGGTATTTAAAATATATAAAGAACTCACACAACTCAACATGAAAAAAACAAACAATCCAATTCAAAAATGGCAGAGAATCTGAATATACACTTCTCCCCAGAAGACATACAAATGGCCATGAGATGTAGGAAAAATGCGCAGCTTCACTAGCTATCAGGAAAATGCAAATCAAAACCACCTCACACCAGTTAGAATGGCTATTATCAACAAGGCAAGTAATGACAAGTGTTGGAGAGGTTGTAGGGGAAAAGGAACCCTCACACACTGTCTGCAGTAAACTGGCACAGCCACTATGGCAGTTTCTCACAAAATTAAACTGGCGGTATGGCAGTTTCTCACAAAATTAACAATAAAATTACCATATCAACCAGTAACCCCTCTTCTGGTTATCTACCCCAAAATTTGAAAACATTTATTTGCAACTATATATACACCCCTACATTCATTGCAGCATTATTCACTATGGTCAAGATAGGGAAACAAAACAAGTGTCCCTGGATAGATGATTGGATAAAGAAGATGTGGTACATAGATACAGTGGAATACTTCTCAGCCATAAGCAAAGATGAAATACTGCCGTTTGTGACAATATGAATAGATCCTCAGAATATCCTCATTTTTTACTATTGTTTTGGAATGTCCTTTGGTATTTGCCACTAATTAGATACCCTTGCTGGAAAGTTTTTATTTATTTTCAAATATGCATGTTGGATGTTTTCAGTTGTTTCTCTGCAACTATTGCGATAAGCTCTATTTGACAAAAATTAGTTAAAATTTTTGTATATTTTTTCTGTTTATATTATTTTATTAATTTTTAGAAGATTTTCTTTCTTTATTTTAGAGGGAGGAGAAGGGAGGAATAAAGAGAGGGAGGGAAACATCATTATGGGAGAGAAACACTAGTTGGTTACCTCTCATATGCTCCCTAACTGGGGACCAAACCCACAACCCTGGCTGTGCCCTGACCAGCAATTGAACCAGCGACGTTTTGCTTTGTAGGACAACACCCAGACAACTTAGCTACACTCGTCAGGCCTTTGCCATTTATTTTAAGACATTGTAACTATATTCATTGTTGAGGTTAGTCACTATTTTTTCCATATAATGTCTATCTTCTAGTTTTGCTATAAAGATAATTGTCCTCATAGGATGTTAGAAAATACTCTCTATTCTAATATATGCTGGGATAGTTCATGTACGACTATTGGTTTTGCTTTCTGAAACAATCTAAAGCATTCTCCAATGAATGCAGTTTTCTTTGTTGAATATTTATTAATTTTAAGTTTAATTTCTACAATAGAGATAAGCCTGTCATGTCTATTTTTGAGTGAGCTTTTATTGTTTATGTCTTTCAAAGAATTTTTCATTTTATTTATTTTTAATAAATTGGCATAATGTTGTTTAATAATTTCTGTGTTATCCACTGAATAACTTTGGAATATTAGCGATATAACCTTGGCCATCCCTAATACTGGTAATTTGTATTTTCTCTGTATTCTTCATCATCAGTCTGGTTAAAAACTTATCAAATTGATGGTATTCTTAAGTAGCTTGATTTAGTTTAATTGATATTTTAAAATTTATTTTTCTGACTTTTTTTCATTCATTTCCAAATTAATCTTTATTATCCCCTTTCATGTTTTGTGTGATACTGGACAGACTAAATACCCTGTTTTGGGTGGAATATTCTAAAAATGTCAATTATACCAATTTGGTTCATACTGTTGTTGAAGTCTTCCACATCCTTACCTGTTCTTTTTACAATTTTTTTCTATAAGCTATTGAGTGTATCAAAACATCCGTCTGACTATACTTGTGTATTTTAGTGCTGAGCTGAACTACATAGTGTTAAATCCAGCTACATTTGTCAAATTGTGGTTGGCTTGCAACCATAGGTTGGTTTTGGATATGCAATTGTTAAAAATCATTGAAATAATTCTATAGAATCTATTGGGTATATACAATTTATAATGAATTTTATTGTATATTTTATTTGTTAATTATATTTTGAATTTTATAAAATATGTATGTATATTTTTTTGATAACTGGTTGGTACACACTTACTAGCACACTATTTCTCTCTGCCCATATACACTGAAGGACCTGGACTTTGCTGAGCACTACATTGCTTGATTTATGTCTCCATCAATAGATACAAAGCAAGTATTTGGATTTACATAGATTCTCCAAAGCAACAAGCGAAAAATGAAAAGCCTTATAAAGCAAAGAGAGAAAATATATATATAATTCTGGAATAGCCAGAAAATTCATATGTAAAAGAGAATCCATTATACTTCTCAACTCTCACTGAAGTTACTATCAAATTGAGCAAAATCCTTTTTGTAAGATGTGGTAAATGTTTTTGTTAAGATACAAAAATGTAAATATTATGTGGATGTTTTAGATATTAATACTCTGCAATAGTTTGTTAGCTTTGACCTGCCTTTGATTAAGTACCACCCTGTTTCTATAAGCATTTGTTTGAAGAAGCCATTTTTTTAATGGTAAAACAAAGAATCCAAGCACTGAGCACTTAAGTGAATATTAGGAAAAGGGTCCTGATGGTAAATTAAATGATGTTATGTGTTCATGCCTCACTTGTGAAAGAAGATGGGAAAGAGGCAATTGGCTGAATATTAAATGAAGGTTTATGTGTAGAAGTGTAGAGCTATAATTAAGAACTTATAGGGAAAAATTGGGTCAAGGTTTGAACAGAACAAATGTGTAAATCCACAATCTCCAATGTCAACAAGAATTCTGAAAAAGATATATATTTTTAAAAATACTGTAACCATACAAACACTGAAAAAAGTTTAGGGTATCATCAATATACCAGAGAATTTAAGAACTATGTGGGAGATAGAAAATATAATGTTTTAATTGCCCAAAAGTGAAAAGAGCATATTGTATCTTAGGAAACCAAAGACGTGCCAGGTTATTCCCAAGGGAACCTCAGATGAGCTCCTGGCTCAGCATCAACAAATAAAAAGAAAGCAATAGGTTATGAAGTGATAGGTTCATAATCATCAGTGTTGTTTATTAAAGATGCTTTCTGGTGAGAGTATTGGGGTCTTACAGAATTATCAATGCCATACATGGAGTAACATTGAAATTTTATCCAAAAAACATTAAACAAGATATGTTATAATATTAAAGGATGGAAGTGGCAATGAAGATATAACTCGTATATCCCAAGTAGCGTAGATAAGCATTCATAATGTAAAAACTATAGGAGATACAAGGACAAGTAGAAGGACATTAGAGGCAGGAAACCTTTCCTCACAGAAAATCTCATTTTAATACTCTGTGCATATCCACTGGAGTAAATAATTTTTCAGAGTTCCTGGATGATAACTTTTATTTAGCTTTAGATTAGTGTCCAAAGGGAAAGTTCTTTGATGATTTTTTAAACTAAATTCTGGCAGTCTTTTAAAATGGCATTCTCATTTATGGAACATCAAAATTACACATGCTCAGAAAATTTTCAGGCCATGCAAATTAAAAAAGATAGTTGATAAAGGTGGAAGAAGGGATTAGTCAAAGGACATGTATGAATTACCCATGAAGATGGACAACAGTGTAAGGATTGATGGTGGGAGCAGAGGGTAGGCTGGGGAGAGGAGGGCAAAGAGGGAAAAATTGGCACAGTTTAATAGAACAACAATGAAAAACTGTTAAAAAAGATAGTTGAGCCAAGAGAGGTCAAAATGGCATAAATGAAGAAAAAAGCCTGGAAGAAAAGGAAGTAGAATATAGTAATGGATAGAGAGATATAATAATATTTATATTATGTAAAGCACAAGTTTCCTTTTAAACAAACTTCAGGCCATAAATTTTGTTTTTTGGGACCATCTATATACACTTTATTTTATTTTTTCAATTTTAGTTTATCTTTAAAAAATTTTATTATTTATTATTTTTCAGTTACAGTTTTCCCACCTTTTTCCCCATTGCTCACCCCTACACCCCATTTCCACAGTTAACCCCAGCCCCCATTGTCCATGTCTATGAGTTCTCTGTTTGTGCTCCTTTGCTTGCCTCTTCCCCTTCTTTTTCTTGCTATCCCTCTTTCCCCTTCCCTCTGGGTGTTCTGTATTTCCAAGTCTCGGGTTCTATTTTGCTCATTTGTTTGTTTTGTTGATTAGGTTCCTTTTATAGGTGAGATCATGTAGTATTTGTCTTTATGATAAAAATTTATTTGAGAAGCATTTTTTTACCAAGTTCTTAAAGGACTGCTTTACCTGTTGGTTCCTCAAGGAGTAAATAAATGGATTTAGCATTGGGGCAACAGAAGTATTGAGCACTGCTATACCTTTGGTCAAAGCCACTCCTTCTTTTGCTGAAGTTTTGACATACATGAAAATGCAACTTCCATAAGAAATAGAGACAACAATCATGTGTGAGGAACAAGTGGAAAAGGCCTTTTTTCTTTGCTCAGCAGAAGGGATTCTCAGAATTGTTTTAAGGATGAATGCATAGGAGAGAATCACTAATGTTAAAGTTACCATGAGTGTGAATAGTGCCAGAAAAAATCCCATGAGCTCTAGGAATGCTGTGTCTGTGCAGGAGATCAGCAGCATAGGAGAAGAATCACAGGTGAAGTGGTCAATGATGTTGGAGTCACAGAAATCCAGCTGAAGTCCCATGATCACAGGTGGAAAAATAATGAGAAATCCAGCCAGCCAAGAACTAATTACCAGCTGGTTGCAGGTTCTGCTATTCATTATTACTGTGTAATGCAGTGGCTTACAGATAGCCACATACCGATCGTAGGACATCGCAGTCAAAAGGAAAAATTCTGTTGAACCGAGGAGAATGAAGAAAAACACCTGGGCCATGCAGGAATTATAGGAAATGGTCATATCCCCTGTTACAATGCTTATCAGGAATCTAGGAATGCAAACTGTGGTGAATAAGACTTCTAGAAAAGAGAAATTCCTAAGGAAAAAGTACATGGGGGTTTTGAGGTGCATATCTATCAGAGTAAGGGTGATAATTGTCATGTTTCCAGTTATACTCAATATATATGTGAAGAATAGAAATAAAAAAATCAAAACATTTAGCTCTGGGTCATCTGTTAATCCCAGAAGAATGAACTCTTTCACTGATGTTTGATTTTTCATTTCTTATTGCTGACTTCTTCCACGTCTGTAAATGCATACAAAAAACAATGGTTTATGAGCACAAGATTACTTTTTCTTTAAAATCAACTCTGCTGGCTTAAGAAAGATATAACAGGGTGGGCCAATAAGTTAGCTGCCAAGTTTTACTGAATTATGAAAATGTATGTGAGCCAGGGTGAAGACAGTTATACGTACTACCTACTTTGTCAATCACTATTTATTTAATATTAAGTGAGTCACTAATAGGTTCAATAAATGCATCTGTACAAGAAATACATACATATCAAATGTGTTTTACTTTCTTTGAAAAATTTGTTCATATGTGTATGAAAATTAGGTATAAAATATAAAACATAATTTTATTTTTATTAGAATATTTTACCAATGTCCACATGTTCTAATGATTCTCTGAATATAAAACATTTTGGAGTGTGTTTTTTAGTTATCTGTCACAATTTTTTTCAAGATATTTCATATCAAGCCTTCCTGTGTAGAGAATTAACAACTTAACAAAAGAATCAGGGCCTAAAAAATTAATATACACACATAGATTTATACATATATATTCCTAAACAAACAAACACAATGTAAAGTTTCATCTTTTTGAATTAAATAATAATATATTGCTTTGTAGAAGGGATTCTAACACCCACAGTTAAGTGATCTAAGTTATAAACTGATTAGAAAATGGAAGAAATAAGTGAGGTGAGAAATAAAAAATATACTTACAATTATATAATCCCATGTGGTAGCAATTTGACTGCTGAAACCAAAATACTCTGTTGCCTTAATTAATTGTCAATGTTTGAGGCTTATTTTGTAGCATTTCATAGACTTCAGTACTTGTTTCTGCCTTTGATTTTCTTATGCAATAATATACTTTTGAAGTGTGCAGGTAGAATTCACTGGGATGATACTGTTGCATAGAGTGAGGTGGAGCATACAGGAGAATAAGTCCGGTACAAAATTCCTGAAGTAAGGAGGCCCTGATAGAAAGATGACCCAGTCCCTGTTGCTGGTAGAAGTGCTACACCCAGAGTGCAAGCAAGGTATTCAAGAGGTCCTGCAACTTGTGATCAAGGAAAGAGTTGGTGACATGGTGGCAAAAGCTCTATGGGTAGTCCCAAGTTGTCAATCTATGTTAAGTCTGAAAGACTGAGATTCAGGTAATTTTGCAACATGCTTCCTTGTGTAACTGTGGCCCTGGTACTAAGTCATTTAGGAGCAAAGCTGGATTCTTGGAAATGGGAGAGGGAAGTAGAAAATAGAGCCCTGTCTTAAGTTTTGAACAGGTGACATAGCAGAATCAGTGGCTAATCTTTCTTGGAATGTGGGTAACACTCCCCTAAAAACTAAATACATAAAAGAAAAAGAAAGTGAGGAAGGAAAAGAAAAGTGAGGGATCATGAAAATAGCAGTGAAGTAGGTTAACAAGAGTGAGAATGTTTTATTTTTCTGGTTAAGTAAACCTTTTAGTTCATAAGACAAGGGCTCAAAACCATGAGTGAAAATCAAGGAATAACAGCTATGGAAAAGAGGTGAGCTGCATGGCATAGGAGTAAAAGTTTGTGAGAGAGAAAATGCTCGAAATGTAAAGAACTATCTCCAGTTGCACAATCCAAAGTGAAGCACTTAGTTATCTCTTGTTTTCCAAAATTTACATAAAAATAACATCCTAATCTTAGATGCTAGGAAAATGTTACTTTGCTCTTAGTAACTTTAGTAAAAGGAAGATGGGTTATAATTATTTTTTTTACCTTCTTTACCTTCCAGCAGGAAGACTTGGTTTTCTAATGATTGTTTCCAAAACTGACTGGTTTTATCATTTTTTTTTCTAAAAAAAGTCACAGGGGACTCTTGCAGAAAAACAGAGGTAAAATGTGTCTAGAGAGGAATGGCACAGATGAGTGCACTCTAAATTTTGTTGACTAATTTTAATTAGGTATCCTTGGGAAGTGAGTTTTTAGGAAACATTTAGCATGAGAGGTGTACAATGGAAAGAACAGTGAAGATTTTAATTTAAGCAACTTAGACCACTGGGCAACACCACCAAATCTAAAACCTTGCAAAAATAACACACAGACACACCAAACTACAGAACAATATCTCTGATGAATGTAGATACAGAAATCCTAGACTAAGTACTAGCAAATTGAATACAACAATACATTAAAAATTATACATGATAATTACAGGGCAGGGTCATCAAGGAACACATATAAAGGACACATGGACAAGGCCAAAGGGGACAGGATCCAGGGTGGGTGGCTGGAATAGGTAGGGCGAGGGGAGTGGTGGGGTGAAAATAGAGACAACTGTACTTGAACAACAAATAAAAAATGCAATTGACTGTAAAAATTATACATCACGATCAAATTTCAGGGTCACAAGGATGGTTCAAAATACACAAACAAATCAATATAATATATTGTTAACAAAATAAAAGATAAAAATCATGCAGCCTAATGAATAAATGCAGAAAAACAATTGAATAAGATACATCATCCATTTATGATGAAAGCACTCCATAACATGGGTATAGAAGGAAAGCACCTCAGCTTAGTAAAGGCCATGTATGACAAACCCTAAGCTAACATACTCAATGGTGAAAAACTGGAAGCTTTTTCTCTAAGATAAGATACAAGACAAGGATGCACACTCCTAACCACTTTGACCTAACAGTACTGGAAGTCCTAGCCAGGGCAATCAGGCAAGAGAAAAAATAAAAGGCACCCACATTGGAAGTGAAGAAGTAAAAGTGTCAGTTTTTGCAGATGAAATGATTATTTGTATAGAAACCCTAACAACTCCACCAAAATACTATTAGAAACAATAAAAAATACAGCAAATTTGCAGGATACAGCATCAAAGTACAAAAACCCACTACTTTTCTATGTACTAACAATGTACCTTCAGAAAAGGAAACAAAAAAATTTCTTCTGCAATTTCAACCAAGAGAATAAAATACCTAGGAATATAAATTTGACAAAGGATGTGAAGGACCTATATACTGAAAACTACAAGGCACTAGTAAGAGATTGAGAAAGAAACCATGAAATAGAAGGATATTACATATTCATGGACTGGAAGAATCAATGTACTTATATTAGCCAAAGCAGTATACATATTTAATACAATCCTCATGAAATTCTCAAAGTCATTTTTAAAAGAAATATAACAAAAATCATCAGATTTGTATGGAACCACTTGTAAATGATTGAGCATTCAGGTAGAGATTTTATTTTATTTATTTTATTGTTCACTTACAGTTACCTCTATTTCCCCCCATTACTCTCCCCTGCCCAACTGTCTCCTGCCTCCCACATTCAATCCTCGGCCCCCATTGTCTTTGTCCATGGGTCCTTTATATAAGTTCCTTGATGACCCTTCCCCTTCTTTACCCCCTTACCCTCCCCACCTTTCTGGTTGTTGTCATTTGTTCTTTATTTCCATATCTCTGGTTCTATTTTGCTCACTTGTTTGTTTTGTTAATTTTCTAATAAACTACTACATACTAAGTATGGCTAGCAGGAGAGCATGTTGCCATTAGAGGTTACAAACAGAAGGTGTGAACTCTCTTCTACATGTTTTCTCTAGGAAGCCCACCAAGGAGAATCCTGAACCAGCACTCTCCATGGTGTGTTTCTTAAGTATGTTCCACATGCAAGTTATATCACGTAGCATTTCTCTTACTCTGGCTTATTTCACTTAGCATAATACCCTCCAGATTGATCCATGCTATTGCAGCATTTCTTTTCTTTCTTTTTTTGTTTTTTATGGCTGAATAAGGTTCCATCAATCTTTGGTTGTTTCCACATCCTGATTATTGGGAATAATGCTGCAATGAACATGGGAGGGCAGTTATTGCTTCTGGAAACTGATTTCATTTCCTTCAGGTGTATTTCCAGTAGTGCAATTGCTAAATTATATAATAGTTCCATTTAAAAATTTGCAAGCAACTCCCATACAGTTTTCCATGGGGGCTGTGCTAATTCACATTCCCACCAACAGCATACAAGGCTTTGTTTTCTCCACCTCCTCGCAAACACTGGTCATCGTTTGTAATTTTGATCACAGTGATTGTAACACATGTGAGGTGATGCCTCCTTATGGTTTTGATTTACATTGTTCTTTTTTATGTTTTAAAGCATAATATTTAATTTAGCTCCCATGAACCCTTTAGTCAGATGATTAGTGATTTTCAGTACCTTTTCATGTAACTGTTGGCCATTCATGGCTTCTTTGAAAAAAGTGTGTCTGTAGGTCCTTTATCTCATAATGTATCTTCATCATCATTTAATGACAATGGATTCAGTAGTGATGGGTTCTTTGTCATTTCTGATTAATTTGTGTCTTCTTTCTTTCTTTTCTGTTTAGCACGACTTGAGATTTGTCAATATTGATGATTCATTACTTTTGATTTAGGGGTTTTATTACATTATTTGTTTTCTATTTCTTTTTGTTTTCCTGCGTTAAAATGCTCTTCTCTATAGTTTCTAAGTATATATAATTTGTCTGAAATTAATATTGCTACTTTACCTTTCTTTTGGCTGGCATGAGCAAGATATATTCTTTCCCTTCCCTTGCTTTTATCCTAACAGAATCTTTTTTTTACTGCTTTTTATATTTATTTATTTATTTATTTATTTATTTATTTATTTATTTATTTATTTATATTTTTTATTGTTGTTCAATTACATTTGTCAGAATTTTCTCCCCACCACTCCCCACCAGCCCAGCCAAACCCACCTCCCTCCCTTGTTTCCACCCTCCTCCTTGGTTTTGTCCACATGTCCTTTATAGTAGTGCCTGAAAACCCTTTATATTTAAATTTATGTTCTTGTGGATAACACATACTGAATTTGGTTTTCTTAATTTTCTCTGTCAATCTTTTAATTTGTGTCATTAGTTAATTCAGAGTTAAAATAATTGTTGAGATAGCTGAGCTCATGTCTATTGTTTGTTGATATTAGTAATTTATTCTTTGCCCCTTTTTCTGTTTTTAATTGAAAATTTATATAATTCCCTTTTATTTCCCCTACTAGTGTATAAATTATAGTCTTTAAAATTTTTCAATTATTGCCCTAGAATTTATAGTATTTATTTTTATACTAATCTATGTCAACCTTCAAATAGCACTATATTTTCATGTATAGGGTGGTACCTTAGAGCACTCTCCAGATTATGAGACTGATGTGCTGCCTGTTACATGGAGGGCAACTTCCTTAGAGTATTCTCAATTACTCCATCCCATCCTTTATGACACTGATGTCATTCATTTCATGTCAATATTTTATATCCAATTTAGTGATATTATAGATTTGAACAAACATTAAAGTTTTAGTAAGTTAAGATAAAATGATTTTATTTTAACTTTAGTTATTTCTTCTTCAATATTCCTCCTTTCTTATGGGGTTTCGGAAATCTTTTTGCAGGTCAAGTCTGCTGGTGATGAATTCACTGTGTGTCTTTGTCTGACAAAGTCTTTCTACTCCACTTGTGAAAGATGATTTAACTGGATATATGTAGCTTAGTGGTTTTTCTCTTCAAACACTTTAGATATTTCATTCTAGTCTCCTCTTGCTTGCTTATTTTCTGAT
>PVIA01007834.1:23747-78708 GCA_004024845.1 Tonatia bakeri
TTTTTTTTTTTTTTTTTTTTTTTTTTTTTTTTTTTTTTTTTTTTTTTTTTTTTTTTTTTTGCTATTTATCCTTCTTGATGTTCTCTAATTTCTTGTATCTGTTTCTTGGTTTCAGTCATTACTTTTAGAAAATTCTACAGGCATTATTTCTTCAAGTTCACATACTTCCTTTTCACTCTTATCTCTCTCTTCCCCTTCTGACATCCCAATTATTTATATTTTACACAGTTTGGAATTGTCCCATAATCTTTGGGTGCAGTGCTCTGTTGCCACTTAATTCTTTTTTCTCTTTGCATTTGTTTGATAAGTTTCTACTGAGCTATCTTCAAGAATCACTGATTTTTTCCTCTGCCATATCCAATATATTTCTATACTAATGTGCCTATCAAAGGTATTCTTTGTTTAATGGAACTTATTGGAGTGGAATTTCTTCACCAGATCATACGGGTTGCAAGTGTACAATCCAAAACATCATCGTCTGCACACTGGATCACACTCACACAGCCCCAAGCAAAGTCTTTTTTCTTCCCCATTTCACCCCCTCACTTTATTCACCTCCACCTACTCCTCATCTCCCTTTCCCTCTATTACACTGTGTCTATGTGTGTCTCCAGATTATGAGACTGATGTGTTCATAAACTGCTTGTTTATTTGTTTAATCCAAATGTATATTTGTATAATCCCTTCACCTTCTCCATTCATCTTTCTAACACTTCTCCCCTTTGACAGCTGTCAGTCTGCTTCATGGGTGCATGCCTGTTTTTTCTTATTTGTTTGCCAGTTACATTCATTAGCTTCCACATATAAATGAGATCATATGGCATTTGTCTTTCTCTGACTGGCTTATTTTATTTAGCATAGTAATATCTAGATCCATCGATGGTGTTATAAAACATAAGATTTCCCTTTTTATGGCTGCACAGTATTCAATTATGTAAATGTACCACAGCCTTTTTGTCCACTCATCTACTGATACGCACTTGGGCTATTTCCAGCTCTTGGCTATTGTAAATAACACTGCTATGAATGTAGGGGTGAATATATTCTTTCAAATTAGTGTTTCTAGTTTCTCCAGATATAATCCCAGCAGTGGGCTCACCAGGTCAAAAGGCAATTCCATCTTTAATTTTTTGAGGAAGCTCCACACTGTCTTCTTAGCACAATAGGCAGTGTGTCAGTCTAATAATCAAAGGCATTTTTTTCAGTTGCTGTTTTTTATTTCTAGCATTTCCTTTAAATTTTTCTGTCTTCATCCTCCCTTAGATCACATATAAGATAAGGTGGGAGTTGTGGTTACCAGTAAAGCCACTGGAGAGGGCAACCCACCAAAAAAGGAGCCACCAGTGTAAAACCCAAGTACAACAAGTCAGCTCTCTTAAATAGAAAAAAGGGCAACCCTAGAGCATCCACACAAGGAGATCAAAAACACCACACCACTGAGTCCCACAGAACTCCTACCATAGAAGTTCACTGTATGGAGACAGCTAGCAAAGCACAGCATCAGAAATGGAGAAACACACAAGAGTCACCTAAAATGGGGATAAAAAAAATTGCAATTGAAAGGAATGGAAGACTCCCCACTAAAAGAGCTAAATGAAATGGAGGCAGCCAAACTCTCAGATACAGAATTCAGATATAGAATATAGATATCAGATATAGAATTCAATTCTATAGATATAGAATTCAAAAGGATGGTTATAAGGATACTCAAAGAGCTCACAGACAACTACAAGGAACTCAGTGAGAACTACAACAGTATGAAAAAGGAAATAGAAACTACAAACAAAAACCAAGACGAAATGAAGAACACAATTTCTGAAATAAAAAACACACTAGAAGAAATTACAAGCAGACTGGATGAAGCAGAGGACCAAATCCATGAACTGGAAGACAAGGTAGAAAGAAATACCAAGGTAGAGCAGCTGTATGAAAAATGACTCAAAAAATATGAAGATAGATTAAGGAAACTGCAAGACAACATGAAGTGCAAAAACATTCTTATCATAGAAATATCAGGAGAAGAAAAGGAGCAAGGGATAGAAACTCTGAAAAAATAATGACAGAAAACTTTCTGATCTTGGAGAGGGAAAAAAACATACAAGTTTAGGAAGCATAGAGGGTCCCAATCAAGATGAACTCAAAGAGGGCTACTCCAAGACATGTCATAATTAAAATGCCAAGTTTTAAAGAGAAAACAGAAAGGGAGAAACAAAAGGTAACATACAAAGGAGCTCCAATAATGTTACAAAATGGACCCATGGGGGAGATGATATACTATTACCAAATGGACCTCCCATTTTCCCAGGGTCCCCCTGTACTAAGTTCCCCTTGCCCACCACCAGGTAATTGTAGCTCTAAATGTCAGAGATTGGTGAAAAGGAAAGGAACTACTTATTCAAAACTTATACAGACTTAGAGTAATGACTTAATGTCTTTGTTAAAATCCCAAAGTCCCTTAAAACATCTCCCCACACACACACAGTTCTTCCTTCACCACCCCTTTGCCCAGTCTGGGCTACCTTATCTCAGGAAAACAAACAAGTCCATAGCTCAACTACCTCCCAGTACTTACCAGTCATCTGTGCTCACCTGGCAGGCCTCCCGCAGTTTCCAGCATCATCAGCTGTGTTGCCAGAATCTCCAGTTTTTCATCCAGACCCACGTGGCACCTCCTCATGGCCCACCAGCAAGAGTCCTTTTACCCCTTTCCTTCCTGCAATGTCCCTCCTGCATTCTTCCACACTGCTAAGAGAGAGCTCTGCACTGCTGCTACATCTTGCTTCCCAGCTTTCTAAGCTGTGTGGCAAAGAGAGCACCAAAGACTCATGGTTCTGACCTGTATGGCTGCCATGCCTGGATTTAAATCCTGGCACCAATCTTCCCCTGCTTCCTCATTTCCAACTCCTCCCACAATCGTCTACACCTGCCAGGACTCCCATATTTTTCCAGCTTTTCTGGGCTACCATAGTAAGTCTGGGCAGGCATGGCCCCATGGCATGGAGCCAACCATCTCCAAGCTCTCACACAGGTGCTAAAACCAGGGGGAGCTGCCTCCCAGTTACATCCTGTGTGGAAGTCACTCACATCTCCTTAGTTAAAAGCATGGCCACAGCCATTTAACATATTCATGAATACAGTCAAGAATTATAGATACCTTAAGTGACCATTCTAGAGGTTATTTGCAAAACTGTTGATATGCCAAATAACTCAATGGCCCTGTTCCATGTGTCCTATCACCCAGTTCAGACTTGTAGGGTGAGGACATCCTATATTTTTAATATTGCCTGAACACTCTGAGTTCTGGACCCCACTACAAATCCTTCTTTTGGGAGGTACCCAGCTGCACCCTGTTACAGTAAGACTAGCAGCAGATTTCTCAACACAAACACTGCAAGCCAGGAGAGCATGGCGAGAAATATTCCAAATAATGAAAAGCAAAGGCAGGCAACCAAGACTACTCTACCCAGCAAGAATCTAAATTGCAATGGAAGGTGAAGTAAGGAGTTTCCAAGACAAAAGAAGGCTGAAAGAATACTCCTCCACCAAACCAGCACAGCAAGATATGCTAAAGTCACTGCTATTTGAAGAGGAAGGGAAAGAGTGAGAGAGAGGGGAACACAGATACACATGGGGGGAATGAATAAGTACCTATCAATAATAACCTTAAATGTTAGTGGATTAAATGCTCCAGTCAAAAGACATAGAGTAGCTGAATGCATAAAAAACATGACCCACACATATACTTCCTAGAAGAGACCTACCTCAGAAAAAAGACTTACACAAACTGAAAGGTGAAAGGTGGAGTGTTGAAAAAACAATATTCCAAGCAAATGCACAGGTAAAGAAAAAAACCTGGTGTAGCAACACTTATATCAGACAAAATAGACTTCAAAACAAAAGCCATGAAAGAGACACTGAAGGACACTTCATAATACTCAAGGGAAGAATCCATCAAGAAGACATAAACATATTAAACATATATGCACCCAACATAGGAGCACCCAAAACATAACAAAATCTTGGAGGACTTCAAAAAATATGTAGACTGCAACGCACTTATACTAGGGGATTTTAACACCCCACTGTCAAAAACAGATAGATTGCAGCATTGACCAATGACCTAGATCAAGTGGACTTAAAAGGTATATATAGAATCTTTCATCCCAAAGAAACAAAATACACATTCTTTTCAAATGCACATGGAATATTTTAATAGACCACATCATAGGACACAAAACAAGCCTCAACAAATTCAAGGAAATTGAAATATATCAAACATTTTCTCATACCCTAAGGGCCTGAAACTACAAACCAACCTCAAGGAAAACACTCAAATTCATGGCAATTGAACAGCATGCTATCAAACAATGAATAGATTAATAATGAGATCAAGGAGGAAATCAGAAAGGTTTTGGAAACAAATGGAAATGAACACACGAGACTCCATAACTTATGGGACACAGCAAAGGCAGTCCTGAGAGGGAACTGCATGGAGATACAGGCTTACCTAAAATGATAGAAACATTTTTGAATAAACAGCCTAACCCTACATCTACAAGAACAAAGACAGGCCAGAGCAAGTAGAAGGAAGGAACAACCAAGATCAGAGCTGGCTTAAACTGCATAAAGACTAAAAAAGCAATTTAAAGAATTAATAAATCCAGAAGCTGGTTCTTTGAAAAGACAAAGAAAATCTACAAGCCTTTAAACAGACTCATCAAGAAAAAGAGAGGACCCAAATAAACACAATCAGAAATAAAAGAGGAGAGACTACAACTGATACCACAGAAATACAAAAGAGTGTAAGAAATTACTACAAACAACTATATGCCAAGAAATTTGAAAACCTAGGTGAAATGGACCAATTTCTAGAAAACAAAATCTTCCAGAACTGAATAAAGAAGATGCAAAAAGCCTGAACAGATCAAAACAGCCAATGAAATCAAAGCAGTAATCAAAAATCTCCTGTCACACAAAAGCCCTAGACCAGACAGTTTCACAGGAGAATTTTACAATACATTTAAGGAAGAGCTAACCCCTATCCTTCACAGATTATTAAAAAAAAAAAAAAATCCAAGATGATGGAAGACTCCCAAACTCTTTTTGTGAAGCTGGCATCATTCTAAATCCAAAACCAGATAAAGACACAACAAAGAAAGAAATCAATAGGCCAATATCGCTGATGAACATAGATGCCAAAATTCTCAACAAAATATTGGCAAACCACATCTAGCAACACATTAAAGAGATCATACACCATGATCAAGTGGGATTCATCCCAGGGATGCAAGGATGATACAATATTCGCAAATCATTAAATGTAATACATCACATAAACAAAAGGAAAGACCAAAATCACATGATGATATCAATAGATGCAGAAAACGCATTTGATAAGATACAGCATCCATTTATGCTAAAAACAATCAGCAAAGTGGGAGTAGAGGGAGCATACCTCAACATAATAATGTCCATATATGAGAAACCTATAGCCAACATCATACTCAAGAGGCAAAACTAAAAGCTTTCTCACTAAGATGAGGAAAAGACCACTTCCATTCAACATATATTGGAAGTCCTAGTCACAGCAATCAGACTGGAAAAAGAAATAAAAAGCATCCAAATTGGAAAAGAGGAAGTAAAACTGTCACTGTTTGCAGATGTTATGACAGTGTAGATAGAAGACTGTATAGACTCCACCAAAAAAATTATTGACCCAATAAGTGAAGTTGGCAGAACATCAGGATTAAAAGTCAATATTCAGAAATTGAAGACATTTTTGTACACCAACAACAAAATATCAGAACCAGAAATCAGGGAAAAAATCCTGTTCGATATAGCAACAAGATAAATAGAGTACCTAGGAATAAATCTTATGAAGGAGGTAAAAACCTATAGTCAGAAGACTAGAGAACACTGAAGAAAGAAATTAAGAAAGACACAAATAAATGGAAGCACATACTGTGTTCATGGATTAGGAGAACTAACATAATCAAAATGCTTATACTACCCAAAGCAATTTATAGATTAAACACCAAATATATTATTGGTGTTTAATAATATTATTTATTAAAATACCAATGATATATTCCACACATATAGAACAAATATCTCAAAAAATTCATATGGAACTATAAATGACCTTGAATATCTGCAGCAACTTTAAGAAAGAAGAACAAAGCAGGAGGGATCACAATTCCTGAAATCAAAGTATATTACAAGCTCACTGTAATCAAAACAGTATGTATTGACATAAGAACAGACACATAGAACAATGGGACAGAACTGAGAGCCCAGAAATGAACCCAAGTCTCTATGGTCAATTAATATTTGACAAAGGGGGCAGAAGTTTAAAATGGAGTAAAAAATAGCCTTTTCAACAAATGGTGATGGGAGATCTGGACAGTTACGTGCAAAAAATTGAAACTCGATCACCAGCTTATACCATACACAAAAATAAGTTCAAGGTGGATAAAAGACTTAAATATAAGTCATGACACCATAAAAGTCCTAGAGGAGAACATAGGTGGGGAAGTCCCAGATATTCCATGCAGCAATAGCTTCACCAATATGTACCCTGGAGCAGGGGACATAAAGGAAAGAATAAACAAATGGGACTTCATCAAATAAAAACTTCTGCATGGCTAAAGAAAAGAGCAGTAAAATGAAAAGGGAACCAACCGAATGAGAAGATATATTTGCAAATGATACCTCAGACAAGGAAATGATCTTTGTCATTTATATATAAATATATAAAGAACTTACACAACTCTACTCCAGGAAGACAAACAACACTGGAGCAAAAATGGGCAAAAAACCTGAACAGACACTTGTCCAACAAGGACATACAGAGGGCCCAGAGACATAGGAAAGGATGCTCAGCATCTCTTGCCATCAGATGGATGTATATTAATACCACAACAAGATACCACTTCACACTGGTCAGAATGGCCATCATAAACAAATCAACAAACAAGTGTTGGAATAGTTGTAGAGAAAAGGGAACCCAACCCACCTGCTGGTGGGAATGCAGACTGGTGTAGCCAGTGTGGAAAACAGGATGGAGTTTCCTCCAAAAATTAAAAATGGATCTGTTCTAAACCCAGAGATTCCACTTCTGAGAATACATCCAAAGAAATCTGAGACACTACTTTGAAAAAATATATGCACCCCTATATTCATTGCAATGTTATCAATATTTACAATAGCCAAGGTTTGGAAGTAGCCCAAGTGTCCATCAGGAGATGAATCAATCAAAAGCTGTGGGACATATACACAATGAAGTACTATTCGGCCATTAAAAAAGGAAATCTTACTTTTTGGGACAGTATGAATGTACCTGGAGAACATTATGCTAAGTGAAATAAGCCAGTCAAAGAAAAACAAATACCATGATTCGACTTATATGTGGTATCCAATGAATAAAAAAACTAACAAAATAGAAACAGAATCATAGATACATTGAACAGACCAACAAAAAACACACAGACACTAAAAATAGTACAGTGATAGAAAGGTAGTGCAGAAAGGTGGATAAATGGTGGTGGAAAGATACTTAACTTTCAGAAGTGAATGAATGATGCAATATGCAATGATGGGTTAGAGAACTGTACACTTGAAAGCTGTATGGTTTTATTAGACTTGATAAATTCAATAAAAAATATATCAATCTCAAAATGCATATGCTAATATCAAATGGCTACCTATTGCTTTTAAAATGAAGATTTTTTAGTTATCAAGTGCTTACAATTTTATTTATTGTATACATATATAAATTTTATATATTGTGTATAAAGATATATGAAGACAACTTTAAAATGAGAAGATACACATTGTAATTTTCTAAATTATATATAGCAATAAAGGCTCTAATAATTCAATTATTAACTAAACCTCTGTTTTTAAAGTAGCATTATGGTTATACAAAAGTAATTTAAATATCCTAGTGTTCACTTATAATGAGTTCGACAATAAGATACTTTTTCAAAGAAGTTATATCTTTAGCATTGAATTTATTCACTATGAAATGAGCAGCGCTTAATTTTCTTATTAGTAAAAAATAGATTTGGTACACATTATTAAAACAATAGTGGGTGTATGCTACTATTGAAAATTCTATAGAAATGTTAAGATGAAATTTGAGATCCTTCTTAAACTTAGATGTATACTAATTATATAATTTAACTGATGAAAGAAATACTTCCTAAGAAAATTTTACCTGGAATAAGATATCTCAAGTGGCTTCAATAACTTTAAATGTTTCATAGACAGTGAAATCAGATGTTTTTTCCTTACTAGTCTTCTACCTGTTTTGTCTTTCATATTTTAAACTGATTGCCCAGGGTTTTAAGAATGATATATGAGCCAGAGGAACATGAACATCTGAAAATGTTGGTTTATTTTTGCTAAGTGCCCCCGGTTACAAATATCTGGCCACCATTCTGCTGGATAACTTCCTCAAACGTCTCCTGGGACATGGGTCTCATAATAAACCAATTAAGATATACTTGCCAAAGGTTTTGTGTGTGTGTGTGTGCATGATTCATCAGTGCCCTGATATTATTTTCCCAAAGGTCATTAAGACTTAGTCTCAAAGAATATTTCTGAATAAAAAAAAAATGTGTAGAAAGTCCAATAAAGGTGCTAGGTTTACTTTTTGCCTGGGGAAAATAAATGGAAATGATCTTCTGTGAAATATCAGATTACCAACAAATCATTCTAAATTTGTTTTATTTTAAAAATTTATCTGAAGATTTGGTGTTAAGAAAGAAGATGGAATATTTCAGGATTTCGGATTCAGGACAATGGTGAGAAAAAACAAGGAAACTTTCATTAGATGTTTTGAGATAGAACATCAAGGTTTTTATGAGAAAATATAGAGCTTCATGGGAAGAAATAGAAAATGTTATTCTCTGTGAAGTGTTAGCCTACCACTTGTCTTTTGATTTAAGATATTGAGCACATTAGTTTGCATTCAGTATTTAATACTAACCATCAAACTTTTGACAATATATGTATTTTCAGTTTATTTTTATTTGGTATTTCCACTTCCATTCATTGTATAGCATTGATTACTGCTCTACTTTGTTTCTCTCTCTTTTTTATATATAATACATATACTATAAATAATATAGATTCATTAGTTATATCAATTAACTAAAATTAAAAAATGAAAAAATAGCAATTTCTATAACAGAAATGTGTGGAACATGACACGGTTTCCTTGATACATTTACACTTTAGAAAGACCTGATGCATATTACTGGTGTAATATCCAAGATAGTTCTAAATGACATATGTAAAGTACATATTTCATATATAAACTTTATATATGAGTACTTCTGAACTTCATTAACATATTTAGTGAATAGATTGATGCTCAACTGTTAACTAGATTTTTTAAAACTATTTTATTGGAAACTTTAAAACAATAACGTGAAAAACTTAGTTAACTGAATTTTCATTGAAAGACACTTTTTTTTAGAAACTCAAGAATAAAAAGAGATGTTTAGATTGTTCATTGATATCTGGAAATAAAATGTGTAGTGAATTGAAAAATATAAGTAGTATTTATATAAACCCCTATTTAATATAAATAAAAGTTTATTATACAATGTTAGAATGGCTTGGTTGCTGATTTTTTACAAAGAAAAGGGCAACAAATAAATAAATATTTACTGCTCCTCAAAAAAAATTTAGAATTTCACTGAAAAATATTAATTAGGGTCAGCTGAGTACTAATTTCTATCTGCAGTAGGAAACATGCCTAGAAAAAAAAAAGACAAGAAAAGCATCAGGTCCTCCTCATTTTAGCCAAACAATGAAGCATGAAAAAAGTTCATGTTTAATCAATACATTTCCCATGTAACAGTTGTAAGCCACAGAAGCAGAGTAAACATGCAGCAAGAAATCAGAGTAATACAACTGAAATTAAACACAAAAGATACACCCACAAAAATGTATAATAGAATTGGGGAAAATGGGGACTATATAGAAGGTATAGAAAGAATTTTTTAAGCCTCAGGTACTTCTTATGAAAATACAATCATTACTTAAAAAATAGGTGCAGATATTTATGTGTCAAACTGATTTATGTTTGTCTTTCTTGATTTTGCCAGTAAGATTTCTGAAAAATCAATCACAGAAATGAAAAATCGAACATCCGTGACAGATTTCATCCTCCTGGGTCTGACTGATAACCCAGATATACAGGTCGTGATTTTCTTCTTTTTATTGCTCATGTATGTAATGAGTGTCACTGGAAATCTTACTATCATCATTCTTACCTTGCTGGATTCCCACCTGAAGACCCCAATGTATTTTTTCCTCAGGAATTTCTCCTTTTTAGAAATTTCATTTACTTCTGTCTGTAATCCTAGGTTTTTGATCAGCATCCTAAGTGGAGACAAATCTATTTCCTATAATGCTTGTGCAGCTCAGCTATTTTTCTATATCCTCCTTGGTTCAACAGAGTTTTTTCTTCTGGCTTCTATGTCCTATGATCGTTACGTAGCTATCTGCAAACCCCTACATTACACAATCATTATGAGTAACAAGATCTGCTACCGGCTAGTAGGCAGCTCTTGGCTGGCTGGTTTCTTGGTCATCTTTCCACCACTGACCATGGGCCTGCAGCTGGATTTCTGTGACTCCAATATCATCGACCACTTCACCTGTGATTCTGCTCCTTTACTGCAAATTTCTTGCACAGACACAAGTACTTTAGAGCTCATGAGCTTTGTTTTAGCTGTGCTGACTCTTATGTCCACTTTGACGTTAATAATTCTCTCCTATTCTTACATCCTCAGAACAATTTTGAGAATCCCCTCAGCTCAACAAAGAAAAAAGGCCTTTTCAACCTGTTCCTCCCATATGATTGTTGTCTCTATCTCTTATGGAAGCTGCATCTTCATGTATGTGAAAACATCAGCAAAGGAAGGGGTTGCTTTGACAAAAGGAATAGCTATGCTCAATACCTCTGTCGCTCCTATGCTGAACCCATTTATTTACACCTTAAGGAACCAGCAGGTGAAACAAGCATTTAAGGATGTTATAAAAAAGTTACGCTCCTCAAAAACATTTCTCTGGCTGTAATTTATAACTGAAACATATACAGTTTTAAACAGAGAACCAATGAAATGATTTCTTTAAATACCTTCTCTATCATCTTTTATGTCTTCTCAGAATTACGATTGTTTATGCTATTTTGAATATAAAATCCTTATGTTGCAAATCTTTCTTAAATAACTTTAAGATTTTATTTGCTTATCTTTAGAAAGAGAGGAAGGGAGAGATGAAGAGAGGAAGAAAAACATCGATGTGTGAGAGTAACATCAATCGGTTGCCTCTTGCACATGCCCCAATAGGAGACCAGGCTTAGATTCAAATGTACATATGTATCTATGTGCAAACATGTGTACATATGTACATATGTGTTTGTGCATTTGTGCGTATGGCTATATATATACATATATGCTTTTTAATGCTTTTTAAAAATAAAACAAAAAGGTAATTCAGCCACTCAAATGAGGAATAACTCATAACAGTTAAACGATGTGGAAGAAGAAGTCGCTAATTTTTATGTTGACCACGAAATTTAACTCACAATTTACATATAGTCTATATAAAATTTAAAAAATACATTACAAATTTGCCATCAAGGTAGAAAATCAGTATGGTAAAAATACCTTTGCTATTATTTTTTTTATTTTTAGAGCAACTTAATGTATGGGTGCTTAAATAAGAAATAATACAACAAACTAACTTTAAGAACAATTTATTATCGATGTAGAACTTTTATAATTAGTGTTAATACTTAAAGAAAAGGCAGTAGCATGTAAGCATATTTCTATAAAATATTCTTACAGAGAGCTAGCAACATTTGGTTTGGGAATAATACTCCCTCTCCTCTGTGAGACACCTAACTTACCCAACATTGTGATTTGGAACTCTTTAACCATCCAAATACTAGCTAATTGTATTGTTTTCTCTCTTACCAGTGTCTCCAACTTTGGTAAGGTTTGACCATTGTATTATGTAAGGTTATATTAGTTGCCAAATAAATATTAAAAATAAAATCAGGTTAAGAAAAAATGGTTTAATAAATTTAAAATCTTAGATAGACACATAATAGCCATGAAAACTCTGTTTAGCTCAGGAGCTGAAAAATGGATTTGTTTATACTATGACTATTTATTGCTCATAATCTCTCTCAATGCTTCCCTCTATCTCTGTTTTTAATATATTTCATTATTTGGCTCAATTTTGCATCCTTCTTTCATAACAGATCATCTTTTGTCACATGATAAATTGTACAGTTCCTTGTAGACTTCAATTCACTCTTTTCAGCTCATGGCAAGAGATAGGGAACTTCCTGCCACCAAGTTCAATGAAAGTAGCAGTTAGAATATGTTGACTGATACACCTTTGAATAGGTAGCAATCATTAAACCATCTCTTTGATTCCTGAACATTGCTTCCATGTTTCATAGACATAATGTGTTGCTTAAGTATATGTGTGCTGAAGTCAAGTTGTCTAGATCTGTACTCTGGCTCTGCCATTTACAAGCTTGAGATTTTCAGAAAATTTTAAACTTCTCTGAGGTTCAGATTTTTTACATGTACAGGAGGTACAATAATTATACTTAATCATGAATTTGTTGTTATGATTACATATAGGTTAAACTTCTAAAACATGACAAGTACTATATAGTAAGTGCTTGGTAATTTAATAATAGTTATTACTATTATTATAACAATTACTTGTATTCACATAGTCTGGGTCATATTATAAACTGAAGAGGTAGAAGTGAGGTAGCAGCTAATCTTGCTTGACAGTGAGGGAGAATAGTTGTTGGGTATAGACAAACCATTTGAATTTATTTCAGCCAACTCCATTTGGATAATCTGGTTAGATGGAAAACATATGCAGATACAGAAGCACTTTCCAAGGTAATAATCACCTAGGTATATTCTTTAAAGGACAGCATGGACTTGATAAATTTATGGTAACAAAAAATTGGCCCTTTGTCTTGTCCAACTGTCATATTTTATCAGATTTTGACTCTCACAAATCAGTCAAAAATAGTCAAATGTGTAAGATAATGGAAATTAATCACTTACAAAATATTTCATGTATAGGGAGCTATATGTGTGGCATCAGTATGCTAGAAAAGCTGAGTACCTTTGATAAAATCAGTGTTCAAAAAATTGAAAGTATCATCTTCTCCCTCCTACCAAATCTGCTATCTGTTATTTTATTTGATAAATATCACCTTACCCAACTTGCCAAGTCGGAAACTTGGGACCCATCTCAGACTGCTTCTTTCCTTATTCTTATACCAAATTGTTCATCAACTCTTGTGGGGTTTTGTTCTGATGTTCTCATTTTTCACTCCCAATATGTTAGTTTGGTTCTGTAAAATTTATTATCTGGAGTGAGTCAATCTACAGGCTGTTTAAATAACCCTGTGCTAAGTGGGATTGTGGAAGGAAAACAGAAAACACTCAAGCTGTTTTAGGTGGTAAGAGAGTTGACAAAAGGCAGGGCATTAGAGGATGCATAACCAGTGGAACAGCTAGAGAAGTAAAAGAAATGATACAATTGCATACAGTGCCTGAGTATGAGAAAATGCCCAACAGTGATGTCAGCAGGTTCCAGCAGTGGAGCTGACCATTCTCATGTTGGCAAAATCTTATGTTGGCTGACTACAGACTTTTCCCTATTGTCAATAGCTGTTGAGGAAATGTGTTGTCTCCTCTTTATTTTCCATGATCAAGATCCCATGAGCATACTTCCTACATGAATAGAACACTACAGACAAGAGAGAATCTATGAACAAGCTCAATTTAACAAATAAGTTGAGCAATTGACAGTATAGAAAGCCAACTTACAAAAGTAATTTTTTTTATTTTCTTTTTCAATATCAATTTACATTTAATATTATTTTGTATTAGTTTCAGGTATATAGCATAGTGGTTAGGGAATCATATATTTTGTAAAGTGTTCCCATTGATATTTCCAGTACCCAACTGGTACCATACCTAGCTATTACATTATTATTGATAAATTGATTTGTTTATGATAGCAATAAATAGTTGAAATTCAAAATAAATGGTCATTACTGATCAAAAAGTAAAATAGGTATAAATCAAAAAAACTTTGTATGAAATCCAAAGGCTCAACAATAAAAATGTACGCATAAAATATTAAAGACCTTTTAAAAGAGACATACTGTACTGAATTCAATATTTTTATATCAATTTTTATAATGTCAACCCCTAATTTTAACTACAGATTCATTGCAATCCTGAAGTCCTAGCAAATGTTTTGTAATATTGACAGTCTTATTCTAAACTTTATATGAGAAGGCAACAAAATACATTAGACACAAATAATTTTGAAGAAAGCAAAAGTGGGGTTTCACATAAAATCTGCTATAATTTTACAATAATCAAGACAGTGTGTTTTGAAATGATATTCCCATAGGTTAAAGAGAATGTACACCCCTGAAATAAACTCACATAAATATATTCAAGCGAGGTTTGCTAAAAGTACAAAAGCAATTCAATCAGGAAAGTATAGTCTTTCTGATATATAATTTTGGAGTATTGGGTATCCGTATTCAAAGAAATAGACATCAACCTACACAGCACACCTTATATAAAAATTAACTCTAAAATATAGGTCTATGGTAAAGTTAAACTTCTAAAAATAGGAGAAAATATTATATAAATAGATTAATAAAATATGTATTCTTTTGATTTATATTAGGCTTTTTCCTTTTTGAAGATCCATTTATGATCCAAACTTATCATCCCATGAAACAATAGGTAGGTTTTTCCTCTTCATTAGTGAGTAGTATTCTAATATATGTTCTTACCACAGTTTGTTTATCCATTCATGGGTTAAAGAACTTTTTTTTTTAAGATTTTATTTTTATTATTTATTTTTAGAGAGGGATGGGAGGGAGAAAGAGAGAGAGAGAGAAACATCAGTGTGCAGTTGCTGGGGGACATGGCCTGCAACCCAGGCATGTGCCCTGACTGGGAATCGAACCTGTGATGCCTGGTTCGCAGCCCACGCTCAATCCACTGAGCTACACCAGCCAGGGCCATGGTTAAAGAACTTTTGCAATTCACAAGAAAAAGAAGAAGAAAGGAATCAAAACATTATATTAGGAAAAACGGTGCACATAACTACATGTAATTTGGAAATAAAAGTAAGATAATTATAATTATGCCAATAAATTTATAAATAGTGTTGAAATCCTTATAAAAATGTAAAATATCATAACTGACACAGCAAAAATATAAAATCTGAATATTCATATATAGGGTGTGGCAGAAGTAGGTTTACAGGTGTGAGTGAAACAGAATTTATTCTTATATTTTAATGTATTAATTATTGTATTATTTTCCATATGAACAACTGTAAACCTACTTTAGCCTCACCCTACATTTATTGTAAACTTTGAATCCTCAATTAAAAATCATCTCAAAAGAAACTTCTGGAATCTAATGGTCTTAAAGAAGTATTTAGTAAATATTTAAGAAAGAATTATATGTTTTACACCTTCAGGGAATAGCTACATAGGTATGAATACATTAAATGCCCATGGACAGAGACAGAATGGTGGGAGGATTGAATGTGGACGGTGGGGGTGGGTAAGGCAGGGAAGAGTAATGGGGGAGAAATGGGAACAAAAATAATTAAACAAAAATAAAAAATTTATAAAAATGAAAATAAATTAAAAAATAAAAAACGAGAACAGCATAATCTTCATACAAAACTTGACAATGATATAAGGGGCTTTCAAAGTCTGCAAAAAGTCAAATCCACTGGAAATGTAGTCTGGGCATAAATCTATTCTCATCAGCCCACCCAAACAAAGCAAGATGAAGGGTACAAACAAAAATCAAGGAGTTTGTGAATTCATCAGTTAAGGATAAAATGGGATATGATCAGAGATGGACCAACAGAGGTTTCTGAGGTACAGGTAATGTATCTTAACTGAGATTGAGGGTACCTCTACATGGTTATACACTGTTTTGTATGGATGGCAGATTTTTTAAGAAAATAAAAGTACAGTAATATAAATCTATGGTATTGTAAAGCTCATTGGTGAATTTTGAAAAAAATATTATAATTTACTCATAATATGATTATATGTTTGAAAAATCTAAAGGAATCATCTGACAAAAAGATCACTTGTTATAAGATATATTCATTAAGATCAAGACCTTTTCTAAATGCAAAAATATTGGTTAAATATGTTGCATATATCAACATACCATAGATATTCCCAACAAACAAAACAAGGGGATAAGAAGAAAATAAAATAGGAACTTCCAATTGAGATGGCTGCATAGATAAATGCAATATTTGGAACCTCCCACAAGTACATCAAAATTACTATCATACTATGTAAGGACCATCATTCAGAACCACCTGAACTCTAGCTGATCAGAACTCCTATAACTAAGAATATAAAGAAGAAGCTACAACAAAACTGTTAGGTGGGATGGAGACTCAGAACAGGCTAGTCCCACATCCATGAGTGACAGTTATAAATCGGAAGCATAGCTTAGCTACAGAGGTCGCACCCTAAGGAGCCAAGGGTCCCTGCCCATATCAGAACCCCCAGCCCAAGGTTCCAGTGCCAGGAAGAGAAATCCTCATAACTTCTAACTGCAAAAACCAGTAGAGATTGTGACTGAGTGAGATGGAAAGGACTCTCGAGTCCCTGGCATTTCTCTTAAAAGGCCTGCTTATTGACTTACTTAGACTCACCCACTCTGAGCTTCAGCACTGAGGTAAGCAGTTCAAAAGGCACCAAGGACATTTGGGGAGAAGCTGAATTGTCTGGCATCAAGGTGATGGCTGGCAGGGCAGCTTTCTCCCACACAGAAGTGCTTACAGAAATAATTTTCTTTTTTTTTTTATCCTCCCCCCACAGAGCCATCAGGCAGGTACTATATCTGAGTCTCCATCAGTCTGACTAAGACTGTTGCCCTGCTCTGGTGATCCCCTGAGACCCTGCCTTACCCTATTTGCAGACTCACAGAAACCATTTCCAGTGCCTTTTCCATACAAACCACCTCTCTTGGCTCATGTTTCAGACTTTCCTAAAAGCTTTCAAACAAACAGCAGCTGGCCTCTGAGTACCCTGTACCTCTTGCTAAGAGGTCCCAGGTCTGGCTCAAGTGGCAACCAGTCTTGGTTTGCAGCTTGGCCTCTTCTGGGAATGTCTAACACCAGCATAAATAGCAGCCATCTGCAGATCCCTCTGTAGCTCATGCAGAGTGGCCACATGCAGGGCACAGGCAATGGCTGAGCTTGGCCTACACTTCCCTGGAGGACCCAGAGCCAGTGTACCTGGTAAACAACATCTGACCAGGCCAGATTACAACCCAACCTTAGCTAAGAGTGACACACTCAAGGAGCAGACTTGGTGGGCACCAAAGTCTCACCAAAGCAGTCCTGCTTCATGGGGTCAGCACCTGCACAGCAGCTGCTCTACTACAGTTGCAGTGCATCCTTGCAGCCTCAGCCTGGGGGTCAATACCTCCCCTCGATGTGCTGACAGCAATCAAGACACAACTACAACAAGAGGGTGCACACAGCCCACACAGGTAGAGGGGCAAACATGAAGAACCTGGTTTGGTGACTGGCAAAGCTGTGCTACTGGCCCTAAACATACCAACTACAAAAGACCACTCTACCAAGACTGGGAGATGTAGCAGCTCTAATACATAGAAACAAACACAGGGAAGCAGCTGAAATGAGAAGACAAAAAAAAAACAGCTCCCAAATGAAACAATAGGAGAAATTTCCAGAGAAAGAACTGAATAAAATGGAGGCAAGCAAACTTCCAGAAACAGAGCTCAAACAAAGGTTATATGAGTGGTCAAGGAACTTAGTAACATACACAGACTGGAAATAAAAGGATGACAAAAGATATTTCATGAAAAGAAATTTTTTTCTTTTTTTTTTTACTTTTTTATTGTTCAAGTACAGTTGTCTCCATTTGCCCCCCACCAATCCCCACCTCACACCCTCAATCCTACTCCCTTTGGCTTTGTCCATGTGTTCTTTATACATATTCCTTCATGGCCCTTCCCCTATTTTCCCCCATTATCCCTTTCCCCACTCCCTTCTGGTTACTGTCAGTTTGTTCTTTAGTTCAACATCTCTGATTATATTGTGCTTGCTTCTTTGTTTTGTTGATTAGTTTCCACTAATAGGTGGGACCATATAGTATTTCTCTTTTACCACCTGGATTATTTTGCCACAAAGGGTAAGAACTCTTTCTTTCTTTCTGCTGAGTAGTGTTCCATTGTGTAAATGTACCATAGTTTTTTGATCCACTCATTTACTGATGGACACTTAGGTTGCTTCCAGCACTTGGCTATGGTAAATTGTACTGCTATGAACATTGGGGTGCACAGGTACTTTTGAATTGGTGTTTCAGGATCTTTAAGGTATATCCCCAGCAGTGGAATTGCTGGGGCAAAAGACAGTTACATTTTTAGTTTTTTGAGGAAATTCCATACCGTTTTCCACAGTGGCTTCACCAGTCTGCTATCCCACCAACAGAGTACCAGGGTTCCGTTTTCTCCACAGCCTCTCCAGCACTTGTTGTTTGTTGATGTGTTTATGATGGCCATTCTGACTGGTGCGAAGTGATATCTCATTGTGGTTTTAATTTGCATCTCTCTGATGGCTAGTGATGCTGAGCATCTTTTCATATGTCTCTGGGCCCTCCATATTTCCTCTTTGGAGAAGTATCCTTTCAGTTCCTTTGCCCATTTTTTAATTGGGTTGTTTGTTGTCATGGAGTAGAGTTGTGTGAGTTCTTTATATATTTTGGAGGTCAAACCATTGTCTGAGGTATCATTTGCAACTATATTTTCCCATATGGTTGGTTCCCTATGAAAAGGAAATTTTTAAAAAGCTAGTGTAGCAGTACTTATATCACACAAAGTACACATAAAAACAAGAGACAAAGAAGGACCCAGCAATTCCACTTCTGAATATTTATCCAGAGAAATTCTAAACTGAAAAGACATATGCATCGATATGTTCATTGCAGCATTATTTACAATAGCCAAGATATGAAAGCAACTCAAGTGTCCATCAACAGATGAAGATTAAAAAGAGGTGCACATATACAATGGGATATGACTAAGTCATAAAAAAGAATGAAATCTTGTCATCTGCAACACCATGGATGGACCTAGTGGGTATTTAACTAAGTAAAATATGTGAAACAGAGAATGCCAAATGCTAGCTGATTTCATTTATATGTGAACTCTAAAAAACAAAATAAATGAACAAGCGGAACAGACTCATAGATACAGAGAACATTTTGAAGGTTGCCAGATAGGAGTGGGTTGGGGAAATGTAAAAAAGGTGAAGGGATTAAGGAAACAAATTGGTAGTTACAGAATAGTCACAGTACAGTACAGGATGGGGAATACAGTAAATAATGTAATAGCTATACATGGTGTCAGATGGGTGCTAGATTTATCAGATGATCACTTTGTAAGTAATATAATGTCTAATTACCGGTTTATACACATGAAACAAGTATAATACTATACATTGACTATTACTTTAAAATTTAAATTAAAAAAACAAATATCTAGGACTAAACCTTTTTGTAGTTGCATAATATTACTTGTTTGATATGATTCATTTTTACCATTTTAAATACAACATGTAAAGTCTTATCTTAACTTTTGTAAATCTTAATTTGATTCAATGTTTCAACTGTTTTGTGCCAGATCAAAAATGTTAGTTTCATAACAACCTATGCCTATAATATATTGTTTCCCACAAAATAAAACCTACTAATAAATAAAACTTTATTATATACCAAATGTAAAAATATGAAAATCAATGATAATTTAAAAACAAACTCTTGCCTTCATTAAAGAATGAAAATTAGGGAAAGAAATCCATAAAACAATTTTGCTATAATAAAACATAATAAAAACAGAAAGCAGATATTTAAACAACATGAAACAAGGACATTTCCCCCACTCCCTTTACCACTGGAGCTTGCTCTCTTAATCATGACTCTAATCTTCCATCATCAAACCATAAACTCCTGAAGCAACTAATACGTAACCATACAAGGATTTTCCAGATTTCTAAACTGTCATCTCATCTCCTAATGACTGTAGTTTTTATTTCCCTTTTTTAATTAACCAAAAACAACATTTTAAAATTAATCTCCCAAACCTTACCTTATATCTTAAAATATTCTCAGATGGCTTCCTTTTGAAACTACATAAATATTTCAGGGGCAGATATTTTAAAGTCAAAGTCATTAGATCAGTGGTTTTTAAATGAGTGAGCTGTTTTTGAGTCATCCATGTAAGTATGGTCTTTACAAAGTATCATCTGTAGGCACAATGAAGAACAGGGCAAGGTCTGTCCAGAAAGTATCCAGCTGAATACTATGAAAACTAGAGACATTTATTGAAGAAGATACAAAATACCAGAAACACTGTACATAAGACCATGACACCTTAGTGCCCTTCAAAGCAGGCACCTTGGGACTACCCACAGTTCTCCCAATCACCATTACCTGCCTTGTTGCATCTGATTGAAATGAGATTCAATTTTCCTGAATCTAATTGATGGTCTGAAACCTCTTCCCCTTCCAAGGTGATTTTAGTTTTGGGAAAAGCCAAAAGTCACAGGGCGCCAAATTTGCACTGTAGAGGGGCTCAGTCACCTGAGTGACTTGATGGTTTGTCAAAAAACTCTACACAAGACATGATGCATGAGCAGGCACATTGTCATGATGAACCTGCCAATTGCCAGTTGCCCGTAGCTGTGGCCTTCTGAATCACTGAAGTAGTTCCCATGGAGGAATGTTCAATATTAACACAAAATTTAATGCAGATTCATTGCTCTACTCAATCAGTCCTTTTGATTGTGATGGCCACACAGTACACACGGTCACTCAATGGTGTCTACCACCCCACTGACTAGTGTATCGAAGCCATCATTATTCATGCATGCACATTCCAGTTCACCCTCCTTGGCTGCCAGGTTACATAAATGTGCAAACCATTCTTATTATATTAACAATGGCGGGACTTTCTCCCAGACAGGCCTCATATGTATGTCATATTCATCCAGTTTTTCAAAAGTAAATAAATGCTCCCACATTTAAAAAACATACACATGTAATCTATAATATCATTAAATACATAGGAATTTTTCTCAATGTGTATTTTTATATTAAAGAGATACTTTATAAGCAATTACTACATGGGAAATTAGGTAAAGCAAAATATTTTGAGTATTAAAATTGCTTATACCCATAAAGTTAGAAGGTATATTAAGGAGTTGTATCAGGCTTGTGCTTTTTTTCTCATCTGTAAAATGGGCACCTGGCCTCTGTCTGTCGCTGCTATTCTATCTTATGTCTCAAAGGACGGTGTCCCTGATATAGCCTATTTTAATTGCTTTGCCGAAGTTTATGAGGCAAAAAATGTATAGTGACATTAGAACCTAGGTCTCTGAGGATTCTTTATTTTATTCATTCAAGTGATCCCAGTGCACTTTCAGAAGACTCGACAGAAACACATAAATATAATTATCTTGGAAGTAGGAGAGCCAGCTCCTTGCTCAGAACCATCATAGCTCTTCCAAAACCCAGAGGAAGTTCTTCTATTCTCCTTTACACTAGGTTTTCTTCCCTTTGTGACAGACATCAAAGGAAAATGTTTTCAGAGTTTACAATAAGAAAGATTCTCTAACATGATATGACAGTCTTTATATGATACGAAAAAAAAATGGGAAACTTGAAGAACTTAAGACCCTCCAGAAGATGCCTGGAGAGTAAGTGTAGGTTGACAACCTGTTAGACCAGTGTAGAGGCACACCTTCCCTAACACAGCACAATTAAACACAATAAGGAGCTGCCGGCTGAAACCATGAAAAAGTATCAACAGAGTAAGTACTGTAAGGTAGATATGAGAATTCCTTTTTACCTTCTGAGAGATAAGAGAAAGAAATATTTCTATTTTATTGCTACTTATTGCTATTTTTGTAGCCCTAGAGTAATGGAGAGAGAATTAATTCTTAGATAAATCAAATTTAAAGGATGAGGCAAAGATTAACTAAAGCATACTAAATTATTAGCACACAATTGCACTCTGTTGACCTTAAACAAATATACAGCCAGATATTTCTGCTGAAAATTGATTCAGGAACAACAAAGAATTGCCATTTGGTATGCAATACTAATATCATGTTTATTACTGTAGCAGAAAGGTGTCATTCTTGGATTGAAATGTTGGATTCCTGGTTAATAGACTTAAAACCGTAACCAGTGATAACATCCTTAGTATTTTTTATTATAGACTATACTTTATTTCAATAAACTTTGATGTTTAGATCCCCCAAAAATTGCATTTTGGAGCATGTGATATAATAGCAAATCACCCTTACGTCCAGAGAAACAGAAGAGAAGTTCTTTTATAGAGGAAAGGGGGAATTCAGAGGAGCTATTGTAAACAAAAAGTCTTTTGACGGGAAATGACAGCTTGACATGTAGTGGCTTTCCATTGGCTGATTTTTAACAGTTTTTGGCTGAGTAATTGCCTGTTGAGAAGGTCCTCTTTCTTCTTGCTAGAGTAGTAGAATGCAGAACATTTCCCTGTTGGAGCTGAGGATGAGTGGTAAAGTATGAGCTGCACCTAACTCCCAATTCTAATGTAAATGAAATTTGTGTTTATTAATCTTCATTATTTGCATATAGAGAAACCATTAATAAATTTATCTTATCTAACAAAGGTAGAAGTAGGATTTGCATGGAGAAGGACGATTGAGGGTGTGTGAAAAAAATCTCAGGGAACTGGAAAGCAAAGCACTGTTTTTCTTTCCTTGAAAAAGCTCTTGATCAGCATGAGAGGCTCACAAAGAGACCACATTTTCAGAGTGGAAGGGTCATCAAAGAAAACAGTTTTCATTGCTTATCTACTTCTTGAGAAAGTGTGAGGGTTTAAGATATGAGGTAAGTGTATGTGACAGGCTGTCATTATATAATGTTGGCCAGTAGCTTGATTAATGTCTTCATCTTAATTGTACCAAGTCTGCATCAATTCCCATATGGTTGTTTTATAGAGGGTTTTTTTAGAGTTTCCCCATTTGAGTGTCCAGTTTTCTGTGTTAGTCCCTTGAAAACAAAGCTGGCCTTGCTGTATGTACCTAATTTTATAAGGTACATGTCCCTAGGACCAAAGGAATCAATTTTTCCAGGCTCAGCTGTCATTTGCAGGATATATCATAAAGCCAACTGAGTGAAAAATCATTCACTTAACAAACTAATTAATCTCTTCTGAGGAGATACTATTTTATTCAGTAATAAAAAAAAATAGCAGGAACCCTACAAACTATAGATTCAGATAGGACATATTTTCATAATTATCATTATAAATAATTAATGTGGTTAATGACTAGGAGCAGTTGAAAATAGAGTCTTTTCCTCTTGCTAAAAAATATACATAATGGTCAGAGATAATATCAACAACAGAAGACTCATAATAGCCACTTAATATTCTATACATCTTTCATGTGTATCTCAAATTACAGTATAATGTATATATGTAAATGGAATGATTATATATGATGTAATAGCACCAATTGGGAAGGAGATGTAGATATAAGTGATGATGTCAAGTTTGGGCAACAATTTTCTTAATTGTCTGGGTGGATCTCAGACATTAATATGCATATGAAATTCTTGATCACAATACTAATATAATATTCTGGTTGTTAATTTTTCCACTGTCACCTAACCTGTCTCCCCCACTGCCTGGATAAAATTCTTTAGGTCCCTCTAAGTTCAGGAAGCTATATTGTAAAAGTCTCCTAGACGATTCTAATTCAGTTACAACAAATCACCTAATGAAACACAAGTATTTATGGAAGAAGGTAAAACACTACATAAATAACTATAATGAGTATTTTTGTATAAATTAAATGAGCCTTATGACACAGAGCCTAGTCCTGTGCTTGGCAAATAGTAGACACTGGATGAAATACTTCCATTTTAAATAGCTTGTCTCGGATTTTCAAGTAGCATTTGGAAGCAAGTCCTGATAGATAACTAAGTGGATGTGGTCTAATAGGAAGAAGGTGAGAGAGAAGAGTTCACAGTTGCATCATTAGTTAGGAAGAGTGAGCTCAAGAGAATGTCAGAGTGAAGCACTCCACCAGCTTTGGGGCAGTCTCAGTCAAATGATAACCAGTGTGGTGGCTGGACTGGCCCTTGTAGTTCTTATAATTGCAAGAGAGGGAGAACTTGGGACTTCCTGGGATGCCTCTTTATTGGTGAGTTGAAAACATCAGAGTGAAAATTTGAAGTATAGGAAAAGAAAGAACTAGTGGCCCAAACAGCCAAGATCTCACAGGGGTGTCCAACCCCTGGCCCGCAGGCCACATGCAGCCCAGGATGGTTATGAATGCAGCCCTACCCAAAATCATAAATTTACTTAAAACCTTTTTCTTCTCATCAGTTTTCTTTAGTGTATTTAGTGTATTTAATGTGTGCCCCAAGACGACTCTTCTTCCAGTGTGACTCAGAGATGCCAAAAGGTTGGACACCTCTGCCTAATACAAAGGAAAGGATGGTGAGGGTTTTCCAGCCTAACTATCTGGTTGGAGATAGCCATCTTTGAAGTAGATGCTTCTTTGAATTGTATGGCTCAGCAATCACAGCTTAAGTCATGCACTTGCATTACTTAAAGGAAACCCAGCTGTCAGGTCTTACAGGACAACATAATCAAGACACAGGCCAATATGACTTGAGGACTCAGACAAAAGGAGCCTGGAGATTTCAGTGGAGGAGTATGGACAACAAAGACTATGGAGGCAAACATCACCTTTATTTTGCTTACCCTACATTTGTGGGAAGATTTCTGAGAGGGAGATCCAGATAAATGGAAGAATGAGAGGATTCCTGTCTTCTGAAAAAGGAAAAGATGTAGTCACCCTTATTTAATAAAAATATAGAAATTAAAAAGAGGACTGAAAGTGTATTTCAGAAGAGGAGGAGAAAACAGAAGCAAGTTAAAGTTTGAATAAAGGATTATGTTTTCAAAAATGGAAGAAATTTAAAAAGCAAACTGTAGGTAAATAAGTTGGCACATTTTGTCCCTAAGATACTCAGAATTACCATTTTATTCTCCTTTACAAGTAATGTTTTTTTAATAACTGTACCTGTGATTCCCCAATAGTCTGTTCATAAGGGACTGAGATCTCTGGAAGAATGACTGAACTTTGGTTGTTTAAAAAAGTATTGTGGAGATGCCAGGCAAAATAACTGTTAAAAATAGTGCCATTGGCTTCATCAGCAATGAAGTTCCTGTAGGTGTTAGAAAATCAGTTGTGGGGGGAGGGGCTGGAGGTGAAAGTCAAGTTGCGGAGGCTTAAAACAACTAAGTAGTAGTGGTAAAATGAGAATTTGAAAACACTAATCTCTGTTTAAAGAAATTAAAAACATAATGAAAAAAGCACCACCTAGAAGACTATATTTAGTGAAGTTAAATGTAATTTTTACTTTAGGAGCTTTGAGAGAAAAGGTACCATAGCCAACTAAATAAAAAAAGAACATGAATGCATGCGAAGATACGCCTTTTGTAAATATCTTAAACACAACAATTTCTCACACTGTAGATAAAATAGTTATACATCAAACCATCTTGGGGTTAAGAAGGAACCCCAAGGAATACAAGTGGTGAAGAATAAATAGACAAGGACAAATCTCAAGATCCAGTGTTATGTTTTACTGTCATTGTCATTTGTTTGTTTTGTAGGAGAAATGCCATCTTACCCTTAAAACAATCCTTTGGAACAATTGAAGAGAATTCATGTTCTTAATTATCTGGATATGTCCTATATCCAAGGTTTACCTTGGATGAAGAGGCTTAAGTAACATCATCATTTTTTCTAATGTATTTGTAAATCCAATTCTTATAATAAACTATAATCAAGTACATTTATAAATTTTGAGAAGCAAATAATAATCTGAGGAAAAGTTGGATTGTTTAACAATAACACGAATCCTGAAGGAATAATGATTGCTCAAGCAAGTAATATTCAAGAAATCTACTGGAATAGTGGCAATATTGATTATGATAGTAAAGGAGAAAATTAATGTAGACTGCTTTGTTTGATTTTTTAAATGCATAGTTTTTTGCACCAGAAGTTGAATATCTATGTCCTCACAAAATCTCTTATTTTTACATGCTGGTTGGGTAGGTTTCAAATGTCAGTGATGAAAAACCACACACCAATAACAACTTTTATCCTGCTGGGGCTAACAGATGATGCCCAACTACAAATTCTGCTTTTCATCTTTCTGTTTCTCACCTACATATTGAGTGTAACAGGGAACGTGACCATTATCACCCTCACACTTTTGGACTCCCATCTTAAAACCCCTATGTATTTTTTCCTCAGAAATTTTTCCTTCTTAGAAGTCTCATTTACCACGGTCTGTATTCCTAGATTCCTGTACAGTATATCAACTGGGGATAAAACCATTAGCTACAATGCTTGTGCAAGTCAAATATTTTTTGTTATTTTATTTGGAGCAACCGAATTTTTTCTCCTGGCAGCCATGTCCTATGACCGCTACGTGGCCATCTGTAAACCCCTGCATTACATTACCATCATGAACAGTCGGGTATGTACCTTATTAGTCCTCTGCTGTTGGGCATCTGGTTTGATGATCATTCTCCCACCCCTTAGCCTGGGCCTCCAGCTTGAATTCTGTGATTCCAATGCCATTGATCATTTTACCTGTGATGCAGGTCCCCTCCTAAAGATCTCCTGCTCAGATACATGGGTACTAGAACAAATAGTTATCCTCGTGGCTGTATTTGCACTCATTGTCACCCTAGTGTGTGTGTTTCTGTCCTACACATATATTATCAGGACAATTTTGAGATTCCCTTCTGTCCAACAAAGACAAAAGGCCTTTTCTACATGCTCATCCCACATGATCGTGGTTTCCATCACCTATGGCAGCTGCATTTTCATCTATATCAAACCCTCAGCAAAGGATGAGGTGGCCATAAATAAAGGTATTTCGATGCTCACTACTTCTGTTGCACCCTTGTTGAACCCCTTCATTTACACTCTGAGGAATAAGCAAGTGAAACAAGCTTTTACTGACTCCATAAAGAGAATAAAATTTCTCTCAAAGAAATTGAAGTTTTGATTAATCAGGGTACAATAAGAAAGATTCTAAACATTTAACACCACCTTCTAATTTATTTCATTGCTCTGTGCCTATAATCTACTTTCTCAAAGACATTAATATCGCATTCTAATCTCACCTTAATCAGACTCCTTCCTATTCTTTCAAACCAAACATACATCATGTTTGTCCTCATTGTTAACATAAAATATATTTCCAAGTAATTAAACTTGCCTCCATTTCTGACTTAGTATTTTCATCAGTGCTCTGGAAAGGAAAGAAAGTAATGATATTTAAAAGTACATAAGTTATATAGAAGATACTATTATGTAGTAATAGTACTACTTTCTCCCTTCAAGGCAAAGTTATCCATATTACAATCATAAATCTAAGAATCAAATAAGAAAACAGCAACATCAAAGATGTATTAAAATAAATGAAATCAACTAAGGCATTCCAGGCTAATTAAAATAATGAAAGCAACAAGAGATATGAGTGAGAGTTTGGGAATAACAAGAAATTAAGAATGGAAACAGCTTCACAATCACTAGTGAGATGTACATTAGTCACCCATGTCTAGAGGTGATGTGTTCCAACACCATCAGTGGGTGCCTGAAGCCTAAGATAGTTGAGAACCTTGTGTTTTTTCCTATGCATACATACCTTTTCACTTAAAGGAAGCACTTTGCAGCTTTTCTTTTGCATAATCAAATTGCTAGCATTACTACTCTTATGCTTTGAAGGTATTCTTACATAAAATAAAGGTTACTTGAACATGGGCACTGTGACACCACAATAGTCAATCTGGCTACCAGTAGCAACTAATGGGCAAGTGTTGTGTATGTACCATGTGGACAGAGGGATGATTCAGGTCCAGACAGGATGGAGAGAGATGGCATAAAATTTCATCACCCTACTCACAACATGAGAAATTTAAATCATATGAATTGCTTATTTCTGTAATTTCTCATTTATATTATCAGACCGCAGTTGACCACAGATGACTGAAACCACTAAGTGAGATTATATATAAGGGAAACTATTGTATTAATGATTTATTCATATTCATGAGAAAAATTCAGTGAAAAGGCATACATTTAATTTAAAATAAACATAAACATAATGTCATTTATTATGGGTTACAAAGTTAGAATAAATGCATAAGAGCAAATTGTAACTCCGAATTTTAAATGCTGATGAAATAAAACAACTATGTACATCAACATAAGCCTCATGAATGATTTAAGAGGAAATCATGGATTCCAACTGTCAAAAATAGTGGGGGGAAGGAACTGCAAAAGGGAATAATTAAGGGGATTATGATCAGAGGAAAATTGAAGAAAATATTCTTGATAAACTGAAGAACTTAGTGAAGCAAGTAACAGTGTGCTTGTCAACAGAAAGCAGGAAAGGGAGGGAAGGAAGGAAGGAGGGAGATAGGGAAGAGAAAGACAGAAAAGAAAACAAATAATACTACTAATAATACTAACAGTTTTTTAATTGTCTTTGAAAGTAAAATATTACTTCTACTAGCTAACTGACAAAAAGGACAAAGAATCATTAAAGAAAAATTTTAAAATGACCTCTGATATTAAATTAAAATCTCAGAGACTATTTTGTCTTTTTTTTTAATTTATTGAATTTATTGGGGTGAAATTGATTAATAAAAGCATACAGGTTTCAAGTGTACAATTAAATAAAACATCATCTGCATCATGCTTTCACCACCCCAAGTCCAGTCTCCTTCCATCACCATTTATCCCTCCTTTGCCCATTTCCATCTCCTCCACCCACTTTTCCCTCTGGCTATCACCATACTATTGTCTGTGTCTATCTGACATTATATATATAATACATATATATGTATATGTCATTATATATTACATATATTATATTATATATATATATATAACTTAATCCCTTCATCTTTTTTCATCCAGCCCCCAACCTCCCTCCCCTCTGATAGCTGTGGAGTTGGACATTGTTTTGTTAAGTGAAATAAGCCAGAGAAAGACAAATACAATATGATCTCACTTACATGTGGAATCTAATCAACAAATAATTTAACAAACAAAATAGAAACAGAAATATAGATACATGAGGACTATTTATATTTAAAGTGGGTTTTGTAATTGCAATTAAACATTCTTTTAAACTATTTCTACTGATAGATTTTTGAAAATAACTGTATTTTTGAACTACCACTACCAATTTTGCAGTGTTTATGTTCAAGTAATCCTTATTTTATGTAATAATAGGCCCAAATCATCAAACTCCTTTCAAACTTTATTACTAATGCCTTTATTGGTCCTATAAATATGTTTTAGTTGTTGAAAACATAGACAGAGGATTGAGTAAATTGACAGCATATCATAGGTAGCAAATAATGGAGCCTGAATTTTTACTTTGAGTCATGTTCCACCCACTATAATATACCGCCTTTCAAGCAGAAGGGTAGTTTTCAGGGGGAGGGGTGAGAAAAGACACTAAATAGAAATATATAAGCTAGCATAGCAGTAGGGATCTCTCACTGCCGTAATACATTCTTGGTTTATCAATATGACTGCTTATCTCTGTTATTAAATTGACATCAAAGGAAAAATTAAGTTGTCTAAACACTTCAGAATTTGGGTACTGAATTATATGCACCATAAATTGTCCCACCACAGCATGTTTAAGATTTTATGATTTCATAAGGAAAAAGAAGATGAGATAAAATTGCAATTATTTCCCTGCCAACTTTGAAGCATATTTACTATCAATACGATCTCACGGAGCATTCACCAAAGCATTCTTATATACTAAAACCACTATAGGCTTTATCTGAATAAAGAAATCTGCACAAGAGGCTCTAAAATATACATTATTGAGGCCAAAATAATTATGGTACATTTACTAATGTGTTAAATTTAATGACAAGTTAATAATTAGTAATATAACAATTATAGTTGGTATATTTGCAAAAAAGGATCAAATGATTTTAATTACTTAATTTAAATAATGCTCTATAAAATCTATCAATATGAAAAATCAAAGGAGGTAATAAGAGTAGGAGACAAGAAACTAAATTGAATAGTATCACTCCAGTCTTCTCTACATAATTAAGCATTATATCCACAAATAAATACAAAGCAATGATAATTAGTTATTAATGTTTGAAGTATTACAATTTCACTCAGGGTTGAAAAGTAGCATTCTTTTAAACTGGAAATGAAAGATGTACAATGGCAGAAGTGTTATAGTTTGAAATAGAAAAAGACAGCTAATACTGGGTAGTCCATTTCTTTAAGATTATTTGTTAATGCTTTATTTTTTATTTTTGGGTGTTCTGTTTCCCTAATTATCTGTGATTCTTGTGGCCTTCACAGGAATGTGATGGCATCTTGTGATGCCTGGTCCTCATGGGGGGTCTGAAGCCCAGGACCACTGAGTTAGGCTTGGCAACTGATTCTATTATGGTAAGCCTGGGACATTGCTATATGCAGGTGTGGGGCCTATATCCATGGGGGTAGCCTGAAGCCTGTCACCTAGAGGCTGAACTGGTGCTGAGGAAGACCTGTATTTAATTCTATATAGACGTATCATTCTTGTTAATTCACCCTTTACATGCAATCTATATGCCATGTTCTCATCACTGTCACATTCTCTCTGCTAACCTCAGTCCTGGCTGCTTTATGGCTTGCTTGTCAGTGGTGAGTATGCTAGCATTTGATTTTTAAATGCTAGCATTTGATTTTTCTTAGCTATACATATAGCAGTTATCAACCTGTGTTCCTAGGTAAAGAGCTGGCACGGTGACTGGAACACGAACCCTCTCTGTCTGTGATTCCTTGTGATTCTTCTAAACTAAAAAGCACTATCATCAAGTACATCAGCTATGCAATCAATGTTATTCTTGTTAGCACACATTCTTTCATATCTTCTCACTTTTCAATCTCCTCTCCTAACAAGACAAGGATTTTTCATAATGTGGGCTAACAATGATGAAGTTAATGTTCTGAAGGCTCTTAGATCTTCCAGTTCCATCTATATTTATTTTAAATATCCCTCTCCAGGTATATTTTTAAATTATTTTTTATTGTTGTTCAAGTACAGTTGACTCTGCTTTCACCCCACCACTCCCTCCACCCCACCCTTCTCTGTCCGCCACCCTTGAATCTACCCGCTTTGGAATTGTCCATGTGTCCTTTATACATGTTCCTTGATGGACCTTCCCCCATTTTCCCCCATTATCCCTCTCCCCTATCCCCTCTAATTACTGTCAATTTGTTCATTTCGATGTCTCTGGTTATATTTTGCATGCTTGTTTATTTTGTTGATTAGGTTCCACTTATAGGTGAGATCACATGGTATTTGTCTTTTACCTCCTGGATTATTTCACTTAGCATAATGCTCTCCAGTTCCATGGATGCTGTTGCGAAGGGTAGGAGCTCCTTCTTTCTGCTGCTTAGTATTCCATTGTGTAAATGTACAATAGTTTTTTTATCCACTGATTTACTGCTGGGCAGTTAGGTTTCTTCTAACACTTGGCTATTTTAAATTGTGCTGCTATGAACATTGGGGTGCATAGGTTCTTTTGAATTGGTGTTTCAGGATTCTTAGGGTATAATCCCTGTAGTGAAATTGCTGGGTCAAAAGGAAGTTCCATTTTTAGTTTTCTGAGGGAATTCCACACTGTTTTTCACAGTGGCTACACCAGTCTGCATTCCTAACTGCCTGCAGCATTCAGGAAGACAAACAGAACCCACTGGATGAGTTTAAAGTCAGCAGGAGGCGTTTTTTTCCCTTTCTTTCAAGTGTAGGACAATAGGAGCTGGAGCTATGAAAGGACCAAAGACAGATCCAGAGAGAGATCAGAAGGCTAATGCCCACAACTAAGACAAAATTCACATTGCTATCCAGGTATATTTTTATTGAGGTAGAACTCATATAATGTAAAATTTACCTTTTTAGGCATTGTGTGCAATTCAGTGACTCCGTACATTCACAAAACTCCACAATCATCACCATTACCTAAATTTAAAACATTTTTATTATAGTAGTAAGAAACTCCATATCTATTAAAGAGTGACTCTGTGTTATTCCCTTCCTGTAGCCTCTGGCAACCATTAATAGCTTTCAGTCTCTAGAATAGAAATATCTATCTATTCTAGATATTTCATAGAAATTGAGTTACACAATGTATGTGGCTTTTTTTTGTCTGTTTTTTTGTACTTAGCATAATATTTTCAAGATTCATTCATGTTGTAGAATCTATCAATACTTCATTCCTTTTTATAGATGAATTGTAAGGATATACCACATTTGTTTCTCCATTCACCAGTTTATGTTATTTCCGCTTTTAGCTGCTATGGACAATGCCACTATGAACATTCGTGTACAAGTTTTTGCTTGAATCGTAACACATTTAGATGTGCTTTCTAATATTTAGAAGACCCAGTCATGATATTAAAGGAGCATAAAAAAATTTGAGGGATGATCATATATCGTACTTTCTTGTTTTTCTGAGATAGCAACACCACTTTAGCAATAAACGTAAATGAATCATATTTGATTTGAAATGCATTCAAATGCCTTGTACCTAAAAGTTTATAATTAAATAAAATAATTAAAATATTGTTTCTACATGCCATTAGTATTACTATGTGCCCTTAAGATTTACCCATAAAAACTTGAAAGGGAATAAGGGTGAATTTAATGAAATAATAGTTTTACATTACAACAAGAAATAATAACAAGTGAAAACTTTAATCAACATACTCCAGATTATTGGAAAATAAAGTACCATTTTTAAAACATTTGAGGACAGTATCATTTTATAAATATTTGAGGACAGATAAAATCTTCCCACACGTTATATAACATCCAAGCTTCTTAATAAAATACCAAATATTAGACCTCAAAAAACTCTATAATATTCTAATATTTGTACATAAACAAGAAATTCTAGAAACTCTTAATTAGTCAATTATTAAGACATTCAATAGTTTTCAGTCAGTTGTAAGTCAAATGCTCACAAGTGAAAACCTGACTAGGTGATTTTGGAGAGTCCACAGTCCATCACGACTACACTGACAAGCCAAGCACACAATGAGTCATTTAGATAGGGGACTCAAGAGTTGGAAAATTTTAGTTTAAGGTAAAAAGTTATAAGCCTAGTAAGTAATATACATGTTAAAGCTTTTGTTTCAGAAACTATAGATAAGGCCCATCCTGGCTCCTGGGAAAATAGCCAACCTCCTGGGGCACTGATAGAAGATTACTGCCTGGGGACAAGTGGAGGTATCCCCGCCTTTGTGTTCCAGAGAGAGACAGACTACCACCTGCCTCCAGGAAAGGCAACTGCCCAAGACAGGAATGTTGCAGTTTCATTCACCTAATCCTCCCTGAACTTCAAAACCCCTCAGTGCACCTTGTTATAGCAGGGATGCTATAAAAACCTGGCCAGGAAAGGAAAGAAAAGATGGTCTGTTAGGGTGTGAACCCACCACCTTCTCAGATCACTGACCATCTGAGTAAAGCGCCCATAAAGAATCAGTGGTGGTCATTGCTTATTGGGTTTGGTAGTGACAGGCAGCCTGAACGCCAGTGTCTTTTCCAGTTTCAATATTATATTTTGAGAATGGTTATTTTAGTACAAGCCTGTTTTTGTAAATTTTTATATTTAAACTTAAATGCTCCTAAAATAGTAAAAGTACTCCATTTGCCCTTTATCTAGAGTCACAATTGTTTGCATTGTGTATGATTTATCTTATCATTATCTTTTCCTCTCTCTATATATATACACATACATAATCTCTATATATATTTATACACTATATACTATATGAATATAATACATATACTATATGTACTGTATGTATATACTTTTTATACTTTCTATATATAAATACTATGTTTTTCTGAACCATTTAAAAGTAAGCTGGACATTGTGTCTCTTTATGCCTACTTAACTCATTATCTCAGGGTATGTTTTCTAATAAGATCATTGAATTAAATAACCAAAGTATAATGATAAAAATCAGAAACTCCAGTAGGGATATATTTTCTAATTCATAACCTTATTAAAATTTGATAAATGTTCCTGGTAATATCTTTTAAATAATTTTTCACTTAGGTCCAGCATAATCGAGGATTACATGTTGCATTTAGTTCTCATTTCTGTTTAGTTCTTTTAATCTGAAACAGTTTCACCTTATTGTGTTGAGAGTTTTGAAGAGGACTTGTTATTTGAGCTTATATGCTTTTTCTTCAAGGTTAAATTGAGGTTTTGATTTTCTTGCAGGAATGGAACAGAAGTGATGATAAATTCTTCTTAGTTCATATTATCAAGAACCATATAATGTTGGTAATGTTAGTTTTTCCAATGATGATGGTAAACTGACCATTTGGTTAAAGTTGTCTCTTCCAGATCTCTCTACACTGTAAAGTTATTATTTTCTCCATGTAATTTGTTAGATTGTTTATATTTTTTATGAATGTTCAGTTACAGTTGTCTCCATTTCCCCCCTTGCTCTCTCCTGCCCAGCTCACCCCCTTTCCCCCCAAAGACAATCCCTGCCCCATTGTCCATGTTCACAGGTGTTTTGCACATGTTCCTTGACTTGACCCTTCCCTTCTTTCCTCTGTTTTCTCCCTCAAGACTATTTAAATATCCTGTTCCTCATGAAACTTTCATCCACAAATTTCAGCATCTATTGATGATTTGCTAACTTAAACATAATTTCTCTACCAACTAATCAGCATATTTTACTATAAAGATGATCTTTCTTTTTTCCTGCGTATATTATTTATGTATTGCAAAAGGATATTGACTCAAAGATTCTTATTTTATTCAATAAGTTACAATCCATTGATGTTATCATTTATGTTAATATATACATTATTCAAGTAAGATAAGTTGGAGCCTCTTTTAATTATTTTTGAACTTTGTTTATATGTACTTTTCACTTTTTGAGTACTTCCCTATACCAAAAAAACTTCATACTTTCATAACTTCAGCTCTCATACTTTTCTTGATCCAGCCCTAAATAATACAGCCATTTCTCCAAGAATCTCAGATTCCTTTACTTAATAATAATATTTAAAAACCAAGAAGTGGGTACCAATTGCACTGATGGATTACTGGTTGTAAACCCTCTCAGAAGACAGTGTTAGAGCATTATGCTAAGTGAAATAAGCCAGGCAGTGAATGACAAATACCATATGATCCCACCTATTAGTGGAACCTAATCAATAAAACAAACAAGAAGCAAAATATAACCAGAGACATTGAAATGAAGAACAAACTGACAGTATCAGAGGGGAGGGGGAAGGGGATAACAGCATTTACAGAATTTATAATCCATGCCACTATGAAAAGCAATCCTAATATCTAGAATTCAATTTTTAGCAATTTTTATGTGAAATTTATATCCAGCAAAACACACAAATCTTAAGTATCCAATTTGATGTGTTTTGACAGATAAAACCTACATTTCTATTAATTGGAAAGATCAATCAGCTGATTGCATGCTTCTACTTTGAGATGTGAATTAGTTTTGTTATAATTTCTATAGGAAAGAAGTTGTCAATTGTAAGGACCTATGTCAGAGACCACCATTAAAAATTATGTCAATGCTTTATTGCATAAAGCAACCACTAACTATGCTTACACATTCTGTTATCAGGAATTTATAAGGAGAGTACAGCAGATCTTATTTCTGCTTCATGATATCCAGGACCTCACATAAAAGGCTTAAAGACTGAAAACTGGAATCATTTTAAAATTCCTTCCCTTACAAGTCTAGCAGTTGAATCTGGTTGTCAGTTTAAGGCCTCAGTTTTGGTTTTTTTTTAACATGCTCTTCTTTATGTCTTCTCTCCTTAAAGCTGGTTTGGGATTTTTCACAGTATTTCAATGGTAAGTGTCCCAAAATAGAGAGATCTAGACAGGAAATATATTCTTTTTATGCTCTGCCTTGGAATCACATAGCATCAGTTCTACTGGGCAGAGTAGTTAATACCTTCTGCCAAAACTCAGCAGAAGGAATTTGCCCTATGTCTTTTTGGAAGGAGGGTCAGTTATACTGTAAGAGGATATTGGATGAAAGATATTGTTGTGTCACTGTCATTTAGGAAAACCTTTCACTGTCATTTAGGAAAACCTTGTCTATCACAGAGGTAAAGGTGGAATACAAAAACACATTGCTTTATTTCTTATCCAATGAGGCTGTACAGATAATGAAAAATTAGAATTATGGAAAGTTTATGCAGCATATCACTCTACGCATATCTCCCCTAGTTATTCTAGGAAGATTGACAGCAACAATCATTATCTTGATATTTGAGAAATAATGTCTGTTTAACTGTATATATCTTTCTAAAAATCCTTTTCTTCTTGTAATTTAGTGTGAAGATCAAAGTCCACCAATAATCTAGTAATAAATTTTAGTTGATCCATTCATGTTTTCCCATTGTCATTAAAATTAATAACTAAAATTTTCAAGAATATTGACTAGAGAAATGCATAGTAACTGTAAACAGAGAAAAGAACTAATATTAGTATCACATACAGAAGATAAACTTGTGCTAATAGCTTAATTACCACTATGGCATAAACCAAGTGGTACCATGGCATCTACCTTAGTAAAATTATAAGAGTGGTGGCATCTATATCTTCTAAGAGCTGACACTTGTAGAAAAAAAGATAATTCCATGCACCAGTTTTGGAGAAAATGAAACAGTTTTATCTTTATTTTTTCTTTTTATTAAATTTATTGCCATAACATTAGTTAATAAGATTATATAGGTTTCATCAGAAAGAAAGGGGGGAAAGCATTTATTTCAATTTTATTTTTTTATTATTGTTAATATAGTTTACTGATTATGCTATTACAGTTGTCCCATTTTCCCCCTTCACTCCCCTCCACCCTGCACACCCCCTCCCACCCACATTCCCCCCTTTTTGTTCATATCCATGTGTCATATTTATAAGTTCTTTGGCTTCTACATTTCCCATACTATTCTTACCCTCCCTCTGTCTATTTTTCTACCTACCATCTATGCTACTTATTCTCCATACCTTTTCCCCCTCTCTCCTCCTACCACTCCCCTGCTGCTAAACCTCCATGTGATCTCCATTTCTGTGGTTCTGTTCCTGTTCTAGTTGTCTGCTTAGTTTGCTTTTGTTTTTGTTTTAGGTGTGGTTGTTAATAATTCTGAGTTTGCTGTTATTTTACTATACATGTTTTTATCTTCTTTTTCTTAGATAAGTCCCTTTAATGTTTCATATAATAAGGGCTTGGTGATGATGAACTCCTTCAACTTGACCTTATCTGGGAAGCACTTTATCTGCCCTTCCATTCTAAATGAAAGCTTTGCTGGATAGAGTAATCTTGAATGTAGGTCTTTGTCTTTCATGACTTGGAATACTTCTTTCCAGCCCCTTCTTGCCTGCAAGGTCTATTTTGAGAAATCAACTGACAGTCTGATGGGAACTCCTTTGTAGGTAACTCTCTCCTTATCTCTTGCTGCTTCTAGATTCTCTCATTCATTTTCATCTTGGGTAATGTAATTATGATGTTCCTTGGTGTGTTCCTCTTTGGGTCCAACTTCTTTAGGACTCTCTGAGCTTCCTGGACTTCCTGGAAGTCTATTTCCTTTGCCAGATTGGGGAAGTTCTCCTTTATTATTTGTTCAAATAACTTTTCCACTTGTTGCTCTTCCTCTTCTCCTTCTGGTACCCCTATAATTTGGATGTTGGAATGTTTAAAGATATACTGGAGGTTCCTAAGCCTCTCCTCATTTTTTTGAATTCTTGTTTCTTCCTTCTTTTCTATTTGATTGTCTCTTTCTTCCTTCTAGTCCACTCCATTGATTTTTCTGATTTGAGTCCCAGTTTCCTTCCCATCACTATTGGTGGGAACATTTGCCTTTATTTCACCTAGCATAGCCTTCATTTTTTCATCTAATTTTTGACCCAATTCAACCAGTTCTGTGAGCATACTGATCACCAGTGCTTTGAACTGTGCATCTGATAGGTTGGCTATCTCTTCATTGCTTAGTTGTATTTTTTCTGGAGCTTTGATCTCTTCTTTCATTTGGGCCCTTTTTTTTTTTTTGTCTTGACACGCCTGTTACATAGTGAGGGGCGGAGCCTTAGGTGTTCACCAGGGTGGGGCAACCCAGTCACTGGGTTGTGATGCAGTATATGGGGGAGGGGTCTGAGAGGGACAATGATGCTTGCTCCACTCTCTGTTGGATTTTGGTCCCTTCTGCTGCTCCCCCCAAGCAAACTGGGCCCTTATGGTGCTGATTCCTGGGTGGGTGGGTTTGTGTATATTCTAGGACCCTGTGGGTCTCTTCAAGGAACTCTCCTGAGAGGCTGGGAGTCTCTCCTGGAACCTCAACCACCACAGGTGTTTTCAATTGGTGTTTTGAGGCTTTATTTCCCTGAGCTGGTACCCTTGGTTGCGTGGTCTGTCTCGCTCCCCAGTTTCGCCTGGTTTATCTGCTCATGAATGTGGGACCACCTGGTCTTCCAGCCACCTTGTGCACTTGGGGGTCCACAAGTCGCTGCTTTACCACGAGTCCTCTCCATCTGGCTGCCCAAGTCGGCCCCTCCTCCCAGTCTGGATGAATATTTCTTCTGTAACTCCTTGGTTGTCAGACTTCCATACAGTTCAATTTTTTTGTCAGTACTGGTTGTTTGTTTGTTTTTTTCCAAATTTTTGTTGTCCTAATTTGGTTGTGCAAGGAGGCACAGTGTGTCTATCTATGCCTCCATCTTGGCTGGAAGACCAAAAACCACATTTCTTGCAAAGCAATTGTATAAACATATCCAGACTGACTTATGCTATATCTGTATAATTAAATATATTGGGGTGACATTGGTTAATAAAATTATATAGGTTTCAAGTGTATGATTCTATGATACACCATCTGTATATTGTATTGTGTGCCCATAACCCAAAGTCAAATGTTCTGTCACTATATATTTGACTCCATTTACCTTTTACTACTCTACCACCCCCTTCCCTCTGGTTATCACCATACTGTGTCTATAAGTCTATTTCTGTGTCTATGAGTTTTTATTTGTTCATTTGTTGTTTTTAGTTTTACATTCCACATATGAGTGAAATCATATGGTACATGATATTTTCTGTATGATTTATTTCTCTGAGCATGATATTCTCAAGGCCCATCCATGTTACTACAAATGTCAGTATTTCATCTTTTCTTATAGCTGAGTAGTATTCCATTGTATAAGGTTGGTCCACAATGTATCAAACCACATAATATGAAAAAGAGACATGTATTGAAGAAGATACAAGAAATTAGAAATATTGTACATAGGACAATGGCCTCAGTTCCCTTTAATGTAGGAACATTGGGACCTCACACATAAACTTTATCATCTATTTTGATTTCTTTAATATATTAATTGACATGTTCAAGAGATTAAAGTTGCTTATATGTTCTTGAAAAATTATGTGAGAAATCAACTACTTGTGTATTAAATAATAGTTTATTTTCTATAGCATTTTTAAAAATTTACTCAAATAAAAACTAAAATAAAATCACACCATTGAAATGTATGATTCATTTCAAAGGAAGTTATGCTTTACTGCTATGTTGATAATTGATACTATCTATAAATTCAATGTAATTTCTCTCAAGATTTCAATGACATATTTCACAGAACTAAAACAAATATTTCAAAAGTTTATATGGAACCACAAAAGCCCCACATAGAAACAGTGATCCTGAAAAAAAAAAGCAAAGTTGGAGGAATCACGCTACCTAATATGAAACTATACTATAAGGCTACAGTAATCAAAATAGTATGATACTGGAATAAAAACAGACACAAAGATCAATGGAATACAATAGAGAGCCCCGAAATAAACCCATGCCTTTTTAGTCAATTAATACTCAACAGAAGAAGCAAGCACATACAATGCGCTAAAGGTAGCTTATTCGATAAATGGTGTTGAAAAATTGGACACATATGGACAGAAAAATTAAACCAGAACACCTTCATACACCACACACAATAATAAATTAAAAATGGATCAAAGACTTAAATGTTAGACCCCAAACCATAAAAATCATAGAAGAAAACATAGGCAGTAAAATCTCAGAAATTACTTTTAGCAGTATTTTGTCAGATATATCTCCCCAGGCAAGAGAAACAAAAGAAAAAATAAACACATGGGACTACATCAAACTAAAAAGGTTTTGCACAGCAAAAGAAATCAACAAAATAAAAAGACAAACCACAGAACGTCAGAACATATTTGTCAATAGATCTTTAAGGAGTTAATATCCAAAGTTTATAAAGAACTTACAAAACTCAACACTAAAAAACAAACAATCCTATTAAAAAATGGGCAAATGACCTGAATAGATACGTCTCCAAAGAGGACAAACAGATGGCCAATAAACATATGAAAAGATTCTCGAGTTTTGGCCAAGATGGAGGCATAGGTAGAAACCCTTCACTTCCTCACACAACCAAAAAGTAGGATAACAACCAATCTAAAATCAATAAGCAACCTGAAGCACCAAAAATTCAACCTGCATGGAACTCTGGCAACCAAGGAATTACATAAAAATCAGAACAACCAGACCAGTAAGTCAGTGGACTACGCTGGCCAGACTGACTCAGAAAAACCCAGGTGAGGCAATAGACCAGGTGGGCAGGGCTGGCTGAAGGCGAAACTGACACTCAGAGCTGACTGCGGACTATGATGATTGCTGCATTGGGAGAAACTCCTAGTCTCACACAAGAGTCCATTGGAAAGTACACTAGAGACCGGCAGGCGAGCAGCATTGTTCCCTCTCTGGTCCCTTCCCCATAGACAGCACACAGCGCAGCAAAGAGGGTTTCCCTGCTGGGGTGAATACCTAAGGCCCCACCCCCTTACAACTTCTTAGCTGTGCCAAGACAAAGAAATATGGCCCCAATGAAAGAAGAGAGCAAAACTCAGAAAGAGAACTAAGTGATGAGGAGATAACCAACCTATCTGATGGAAAATGTAAAGCCCTGTTAATCAAAATGCTCACAGATCTTACTGAGCTTGGTTGAAAATGAAAAAACAAATGAAAGATACCCAAAATGAAATAAAGCAAAGTATTCAGGGAACCAACAATAACAGAAAGGAAACCAGGATGCAAAACAATGATTTGGAACAAAAGGAAAAAATAAACATCCAACCAGAACAGAATGAAGAAACGATAATTCAAAAAAAGGGAAGAGAGACCTACGAACCTCTGGGACAACCTGAAATGTTCCAATATCCAAAGTATAGGGGTGCAAGAAGGAGAATAACAGCAAGAAACTGAAAACTTATTTTAACAAATAATGAAGGAAAACTTCCCCAATCAGGTGAAGGAAATAAACTTCCAGGAAGTCCAGGAAGCCCAGAGAGTCCCAAAGAACTTGGACCCAAAGAGGAACACACCAAGGCACATCATCATTAAGTTACCCAAGATTAAAGATAAGGAGAGAATTCTAACAGAAGCAAGAGGAAAGCAGAGAGTTACCCACAAAGGAGTGCCCATAAGGCTATCAGCTGATTTCTCAAAAGAAACCTTGCAGGCAAGAACTGGAAAGAAGTATTTGAAGTCATGAAAGGCAAGGACCTACATCCAAGATTACTTTATCCAGCAAAGCTTTCATTTAGAATGAAAGGGCAGATAAAGTGCTTCCCAGATAAGGTCAAGTTAAAGGAGTTCATCATCACCAAGCCCTTATTATATGAAACATTAAAGGGACTTATCTAAGAAAAAGAAGATAAAAAATATGAACAGTAAAATGACAACAAATTCACAACTATCAACAAATGAACCTAAAAGAAAAGAAAAACAATGAAAACAAAAACTAAGCAAACAACAGGGACAGGAACAGAATCAGAGAAACTGAAGGATTTCAGTGGGGAGGAGAGAGGGAAGGATAGCAGGGAAAAGGTACAGGGAAGAATCATAATTAGTAGGCATAAAATAGATGGGGAGAGATAAAAAGTGGTATAGGAAACAGAGGACTCAAAGAACTTGTATGTACAACCCTGGGACATGAACTAAGTGGGGGGATGCTGGAGGATTGGGGGGCAGAAGGGGGATAAAGGGGGGAAAATTGGGAAAACTGTAATAGCATAATCAATTAAAATACTAGAAAAAATTCTCAATGTCACTGATCATCAGAAAAATGAAAATTAAAACCACAATGAGATATCATCTCTCACCTGTCAGAATGCCTATCATCAATACATCAACAAACAAGTGCCGGTGAGGATGTGGAAAAAGGGGAATCCTCTTGCACTGTTGGTGGGAATGCAGGTTGGTGCTACTGTGGAAAGCAGTATGGAGATACCTCAAAAATGTAAAAATGGACCTGCCTTTAGACCCAGTGATTCCACTTCGGGAATATATCTGAAGGAACACAAAACACTAATTCAAAAGAACACAGACACTCCTATGTTCACTGCAGTGTTATTTACAATCACCAGGATATGGAAGCAGCCGAAGGATCAGTCCATCAATAGATGAGTGATAAACTACTGTGGGACATTTATACAATGGAATACTACTCAGCTATTAAAAAAATAAAGTTTTACCCTTTTTGACACTATGGATGAACCTGGAGAACATTATGCTAAGTGAAATAAGCCAGTCAGAGAAAGACAAATACCACATGATTTCACTCATATGTGGAATCTAATGAACAAGCCAAACTAACAAGGAAAATGGGGACAAATTCATAGATGGAGAGCAGGATGACAGCTAGTGGAATGACAGGAAAGAGGTGGGGAAGGATTGAGCAAAAAAGAAAAAGGATTCATGGACATGGACAATAGCGTAGTGATTGGAGAGGGGAGGAGTATATAAAGGATTAAATGGTAATGAGAAAAGTTACAATAAAGATTAAATTTTTGAAAGATTACAAAATAATTCTCTAAATTATTCTTTTGAAATGTATGGTCTCTTGAAGCATTTTAAGCATATTTAATAATGACAAAATTATTCCATCTAAGGATTTCAAAGAATGTGGCTTTTAAATAGAACATGGTATATTTATATAAATTATCAATTACAGCTCTCCAAGAATTTATATTCTATAATACAATTAAAACCTTTCATTCATTTTATTCTCACATGCTTTTAGAGGAAATAAATTTTGCACTTTCATATTTCTTTAATTTTTTTATTGTTCAATTACGGTTGTCCCCATTTTTTCCCCATTATTCTCCCCTGCTCTATCCACCCCACCTTCCACATTCAATCCTCCCACCTGTTGCCCATGTCCATGGTTCCTTTATACATGTTCCTTGACTTGACCATTCCCCTTTTTTCCCCATTATCCCTGTCCCACCTCCCCTCTGGTCACTGCCAGTTTGTTCTTTATTTCTATGTCTCTGGTTCTATTTTGTTCACTTGTTTCTTTTGCTGATTAGGTTCCACATATAAATAAGATCATATGGTATGTCTTTCACTGCCTGGCTTATTTCACTAAGCATATTGCTTTCCAGTTCCATCCACACTGTTGCAAAGCCTAAGAAATCCTTCTTTCTTTCTGATGTGTCTTTCCCTTCTTTCTCTCCATTATGTAAATATACCAGTTTTTTGATCCATGCATTTACTTTTTACATTTTACTTTTTACATTTACTTTTTATTTTTTACATTTACTGATGGACACTTAGGCTGTTTCTAAAACCAGAAAAGTAGGCTTTTGTGCTGCCTGTCACCTACCAGACCCAATAAGCAGAGACAGGAATTGAATGTTTATGGGTGCTTTATCCACGTGGCTGGCAATCTGAGAAGATGGCAGATTTGTACCCTGAGAGACCATCTTATATTTCCTTTCAAGCCAGTCTTTTTATAACAGAGAACAAAGTGTGGTGTAGGGTTTTGAAATTCAGAGAAAATTAAGTTAAAAACTGCAGAATTCTTGTCCTGCCCCATTAGCTGTCTCTGGTGGTAGTCTGTCTCTCCCTGGAACACGATGACTCGGGTGTCTCCAGCTGTGCCCCAGGCAGCGGTCTTTAGCTGTGCCCCAGGAGGTCGTCTGTCTCTCCAGGGAGCCAGGGTGGGCCATACCTGCAGTTCCGGAACAACAGCTCTAACATATGCATTATCTACTAGGCTTATTAACTATTCACCTTAAACTAAAATTTTCCAACTCTTCAGTCCCCTATCATTTCCAGCACTTGGCTATTTTAAATTGTGCTGCTATGAACATTGGGGTACATAGGTTCTTTTGAATTTGTGTTTTGGGATTCTTAGGGTATAATCCCAGCAGTAGTATTGCTGGGGCAAAAGGCAGTTCCATTTTTAGTTTTCTGAGGAAATTCCATACAGTTTTCCACAGTGCCTGCACCAGTCTGCATTCCCACCAACAGTATACTAGGGTCCCGTTTTCTCCACATCCTCTCCAATATTTGTTGTTTGTTGATCTGGTTATGATGTCCATTCTGACTATTGTGAAGTGGTCTCTCACTGTGGTTTTAATTTGCATCTCCCTGATGGCTAGTGATGTTCAGCATACTTTCTTATGTCTATACATAATAAGGTTTCACTTTGAAGAACAGAAAGTTAAATTGATAAAGTAAAAGAGTTTCTAAGCTTTAGTAAAGTGATCCACCTAACTAAATATTAGAGATTGATTCTTAAACTAGAAAAGTCAAAACAGGTTTTGTTCCATGTTCCTTTTATGTTTTGTGTTAATTATTTCAATAAATACTATTACTTGTCTAAAGCATAAAATGTCTTTCTAAACACATTTTTGAAGGCTTGTTTAACTTGCTGGTTCCTTAGAGTATAAATGAATGGGTTCAACAAAGGAGCAACTGAAGTATTGAGCACAGCTACTCCTTTGCTTAAAGAGATTCTTTCATTTGCTGATGGCTTTATGTAGATGAATATACAACTTCCATAAGTGATGGTTATAACAATCATGTGAGAAGAGCAGGTAGAAAAGGCTTTTTTCTTTTGCTGAGCTGAAGGGAATTTTAGGATTGTCTTAATGATGTAAGAGTAAGAAAGGATTACTACTAACAAGGTGACAAGGAGGGTTATCACAGCTAAGAAAAAAGTAATCAGTTCTAGTAAATGTGTGTCTGAGCAAGAAAGTTGCAGGACAGGAGAAATGTCACAAATGAAATGGTCAATAATATTTGAGGCACAGAAATCCAGGTTAAGAATAAAACTCAATAGTGGGAAAATCACCAAGAGTCCAGTTGCCCAAGAACTGAGTACAAGCTGGTGACAAACTCTGCTGCACATGATGGTTGTGTAATGCAAAGGTTTGCAGATGGCAACATAGCGGTCATAGGACATAACCGCCAAAAGGAAAAACTCTGTAGCCCCCAAGAAAAAGTAAAAAAATAACTGAGATATGCAACCACTATAAGAAATGGTCTTTTCCTTGGTTACAATGGTGTTTAGGAATCTGGGAATGCAAGCACTTGTGAATGATATTTCCAGAAAAGAGAAATTTTGGAGGAAGAAATACATTGGGGTCTTGAGATGGGGATCCATTTGCGAGAGGGCAATAATGGTTAAGTTTCCTATCATGCTCAGCAGGTAATTCAGAAATAGAAATAAAAAAATTACAATCTGTAACTGAGAATTATCTGTCAGTCCCAGAAGGATAAACTCTCTCTGTTTTGTATGGTTCTTCATTTCTCTTTTGAGATTTCAAATTCTAGAAATAAAAAGATATAAAAATAAGGAACTACACGAGTAGTTTTATATCCAGTAAGTGATACATAAATAGACTTACATTCACAAACATATCCATTTACGAGGTAATGCTCTGTGATGCTGAAGACACGACCTAGAACTGTGCAACCAAAACTACTTTATAAAGCACTATTGAAATCAACTCAACCAGCAAAACCCATAATAATTGGCTTTTTCCCCCTTACTTACAAACTTTTAGTCATTTGTAAGTAATTCAAAATATGTTCACTTGCAATATAAATTAGATACAATCTTGATTTGAAATTAAAAAATAATCCATTCATTTTTCATTAACTTCATTAAAATAAAATTATACCAGTACATAATGAATTCAGATCTATAAATAAATTCTAAAACTTCTGATTTCATATTGAAGTGACATTTTCTTAATGCCCATTGTAACTTCTTATAACTTCTCTATGAACTACTAATAAATTCACAGGAAATGACCAAGAAAAGGACATAAGACTGTATTATCACAACAAAATAACTGCTGAGTCTAAGAAAAGATTAAAACTGCATATAAAGCAGATATGTACACATTTACAAAAAATAATAATAATTTATTCAGGGCTTCAACATTGTGCGCATGCAACTGACACCATAAAAATAAAGAATTACATAAATTTCAGTGTGGACCATAAAGTGGGTATAGCATTATATCAATGTTAAATTTCCTGATCCAAATAGTATTGTAGTTATACTATAAGATTATGTCCTGCTTTCTAGGTCTGGGACAGTGGAGACGGTGGCTCAGAAGATAAATGGGCTGCAGAACCTCACCAAAGCTGAGAAATTCCTGAAAACTGGTTTTTTAAAGTGGAAGCTAGATTTTGACAGTGCTGCTTCTGAATATGGAAAAGCAGCTGTAGCTTTTAAAAATACTGAACAGTTTGAGCAAGCAAAAGACACCTGTCTGAGAGAAGCTGTTGCCCATGAGAATAACGGAGCTCTTTTTCAGGCTGCCAAGGTTTATGAGCAAGCAGGCATGATGTTGAAGGAGATGCAGAAACTACCAGGGGCTGTTCAGCTGATTGAGAAAGTCAACATGATGTGTAGAAAAAGCAGCACCCCCGACACAGCAGCCATAAAATTGGAGGGAGCTGGAAAGCTTATAGAAACTGTAGATCCAGAAAAGGCTATACAGTTCTATCAGCAGACAGCTAATGGGTTTGAAAATGAGGAACATTTACATCAGGCCATTGAATTACCAGGAAAAGCTTCCAGACTCCTAGTACAAGGACACAAGGTTTGATGAGGCAGCACTCTCTATTGAGAAAGAAAAAAATATTTATAAGGAAATTGAGAAGTATCCAACTTGTGATAAGAAAACAATCCCTCAAGTCTTACTTCATTTCCACAGAAATAACTCCGTGGCTGCAGAGAGATGTGTCAGGGAGAGCTATGAAGATTGTGCTGCACCGGAGCAGCTTCTTGAAGGGTAGGACCACTAAAACCAAGATCAAGTGTCAGAGATCTGCAACTTGCCCCTTTTCAAATACATGGACAATGATTATGCTAATCGAGGCCTGAGATTGGTGGTTCCAGGAGAGGAAATCAAGGACAAAGCAGCAGCACCAACACCACAGCCCAAGCCTGAAGGCACCACTGCCTTGTCTGCAAAGGAATTCGAAGATGTATTGCAGGAGGGCTCTGCTAAGCTTTACAGAAAGAAAGGGGAAAATCCTGATACGCCATTCATGGACTTGAAACTTGTCTAAGGGCATCCAGGCTTCATTGCAGTCATGGCTTTGAATGCTAAGAAAGACTAATTTTTTAGTTACCATTTCCCCAAATGACCCATTGTACCCACTACTTGTGAATCATTTTTTTTTCTTTCTAAAGACATTAGAAGGACTTAACAGAAAAGGTACTGTGACATTTTAATGCAGCTGATTTTAAAGTTTGCAAGCCAAATTCTAGACAAATTATGTTCCAAACAAAAGGGACAAAGGCATATTCTTTTTCCTGTAATCTTTTTTTTAAAATCTTTTTATTTATTTATTTTTACAGAGGGAGGAAGGAAAGGAGAAAGAGAGAGAGAAACATCAGTGTGTGGTTGCCTCTCATGTGGCCCCCACCGGGGACCTGACCTGCAACCCTGGCATGTGCCCTGACTGGGAATAGAACTGGCGACCCTGTGGTTCTCAGCCCTTGCTCAATCCACTGAGCCACACCAGCTAGGGCTCTCTTGTAATCTTTTTGTTAGAGAATTTTCCTTGCATTTTATTTGATAGTTGCTGCTAAAATTAAAGGCTTACTAGTTAAACAAAATATTTTAAATGTTTGTTATGTTTTGAAAAGGAAATTTATTCCCTGACATATTAGCTACATTTAAATTATTAAATTAAATCTTTTCAGAGGCAAGAATGGGATAGGAAGCTATTTTAAGCTTTACAATATTACTTAGTCCAATAAAATGCATCTGAAGTTTGAAAGTTCTGAAGGTAGCATATAGAAGTGATTCTGTAAATGTCTTCAGTTATCTGTGAAATATGGGTATTTTTCACACCAAAAACAAAACAAAAAACAACATAGTGACTGTCTCCAAACCACATGGTTCTTCACTAAACAGGAACTAATGGGGACATTTTTATACACTCTAACAAAGAGGTAATGCTTCCATCAATTTATATATACATTTTTTTCTTCCAAAATAATTTGATTCATTTAGAGTTGTAACAGGCCAGTAATGTGACACGGGAAATGCTGCATACCACCAAATTTCAGCCCAAATGAGAGGATTGTTTTTTAAGTACTTACATTTAGAGTGCTATGCTGGCAATATCTTGATTCTTTGTAGGAATTACCTAAAAGGTTATTCTGGAGCATTCCTTTTTCACCTGATGTGGTTTAGATGCACCTCCTAATCTATTAATTTGAAAGAGGCTCCAAACACCAGCAGTGTTCATTCTGCAGGCAGATGCAGCCTAGAGAGGTTTCCTGCTTGTTTGCACCCAGTCCCTCTCCTCACAGAGTGCTACTGTTGCAAATTCAGTGCGCTTAGTTTTGCTAGATTTCCTGCAAACACTAAAGCAGATTATCAGAAGTGGTTTTAGTCACAGATGGTTCTGTTAGAGAGTTTAGACAGTATAACATCCTCATATGTGTGCTTGGGGTGGGTGGATAACAGGATAAAAATTTTTATGGAAGGACCGATGCAAAACACTAATTAATTTGATGTTTTGATTCCTTAAATTGCTTGCATAATTTTGCAGGTAGCAGCTAATTTTTAATCATTGTTTGGAGATTAACTCTGAACAGTCTTACTAAACCTGTATTTAAGCAGTTGTATTTAATGACATATTAATATTTCAAAGTTGTACCCTTTAGGTCCAGGGAGAAACTTCCAGAGTCTTGTATTAATGCTCATTTGAGCTAATTAATAATCTGATTAAACAGACATGGCAGCATTTACAAGATATTTTACACCACTTGTTCATAGACCATATTATCAATTGCAACCTTGGAATTGTTTTTTACTTTCACTCTTTTCTCACGTATTAAACAAAAATGAGGAGTGATTCAGTGCCTTCTGCAGCAGCAATGCAACTGAGTCTTAAACAACATGAAAGTCGTATACAAGTGCACCCTCTTGCCACCCTTCCTGCTCACATTTAAGAAATAGACGGACTTGTGGATGTCAGGGTTATTCTATGTGGTGTCCAGTAAAAAGCATTGGTTCCACATTTATGCATTTCATTTTTCCATTAACATTAAGTCTTTACTTTCAGAGACTAGTCAGAGTGGAGAACTTGTGTTTACAAAAGGAAACATTGTCCTTACTTTCACCAAAGTGGAGGTCAGCATGAACATGCTCAGAATCTAATACTCAGAGTTCTGTTATACTGCAAGTACAGCCAGCCTACAAAATGTATTTAATGTATTGAGTTTATTTGTATAGATGCAGCGTATGGTATTTGCGCTTTATTCCTACTTTTTCCTGCTCTTTGATGAGTAGAATATTAAATGTGTTGTTATGGAAATGCAGATTATTGCTCCTATGGGAAGATAATTATGAAAACAAAATCTGAAACTATAAAAAAAGATTATGTTCTTGTTCTTAGGAAAATACTCACTGAAATGTTTAGGAAAAGGGGTACATAACATCTGTAACTGACTCTCAAAAATAACTCAGGTAAAAAAACAGACACACACACACCATGAAGTAAAGAATGATAAAGCCAATGAAACAAAATATGAACTTTTGCAACTTTTCAGCACACTTGAAATTATTATTAAAACAAATTATGTGTATATTATTAAAATAAAAATCATGTACATGTTTAAGAGAAATTGGTCTATTAGACTGATAATCTTACAACTGCAACTTGAAATGTATAACTAATTGATTTAGCAATATGACATTAAGTTGAAATCTTAAATCTATCTCATTCCTACATTTAAAAAAAACTTGAGGTTCAAAAACAAAAACAAAAATTAAAAGAGAAAATGCAGAAAATGCATTACGTCTCTTCACAATCTCCACCCATTTACAGGTATCCTGAACCTACCCCTGTTTTCCAGGTGCAGCTCTGTGTTAGTGAAGAATCAGCTTTCTTGACACATTGCCTGTGTCCTCATGGCCCCAGCAAATGACTCATTTAACTAATCAGTGACTCTTAATCCAAGGAAGTACTGGCAAAGGGAGAATGTGATGATTTGGATAAAACAACTATTTTCTGTTTGTGATTACAGGTTTTCAGAATCTTGAATGACCAATAGTGAAAATAGAGTGAATAACAGAGCCAAATTATCCCAATTGTGGGACCTAGTTAGGAATTAGCAACTGGATTTAAAACTGCTAATCCACACAAACTCTAGTTAAGTATCTAGTTGTCTGAGAAACAAAAGCATATTAATGGCTAATGAGACAAATGACAATCCACTTTTAAGGTTAAGAGCTTAGACTCACCTTTCATTGTTTAAGCATGATTCTTTTAAAATTACGTATCACACATGAAAATAAAAACATAAGAAACAACATAATATAGCCAAGTTCAGAGTTTAGAATCAAAGAGAGATCTTTTTGCAAATTTTACTCTATCAAATTACTAGTTATATGGTCTTGAGAAAATTAATGTCCTTGTCTTAAACTTTCATTGATAAAAAAGAGATGAAATCATTTTGACCTCAATCATCGGAATTAAATGAGATACAGAATACATCATTGTCTACTAACTGCTTAACAATTAGAGAAGAGATCAGCACACAGAAAAACCGTGAATGTGTAGCAGTCTTCTAGAGGATGTCACTTCATACTTCAGTGTCAGATATGGATTCTTTAATTAACACAATACCAATGTTTCTGACAATAGGAGGACTATGTGGGTGGACATTAATAATTACTGAATTCCAGCAGATTTTTTTTTACTGGAATCAGACCTACACAAAGATGCTGATGATCCCTATTGTTCAGCAGTATCCTAACATCTCTAACCAATTGAACAAGATTAAAAAGAGAAACCATAAATTATAAAATTAATTTAAATGCTTGCTAAAAAAAGTAGATTCACCTTGTATTGATCTGACTGGGTCAATTGACCTGAAACTATTGTAAAAATAAGAGAGTTCAGCAATGTGAACAGACTAAATAAATTTCTAAGGAAAAAAGAAATGTTTAGAATATATAATGGAAAATTTACCTTTTGTAAAAAACAATTCAATATCCATGTTATACATAAGCTATATGACATGGCATACTTTAAAAGTGAAAAATAGAAAACAATCTAAATAATTATCATAAGAATACTTTAAATAATTTTATTCATTCAGATAATTACATTTTTAAATGAGGACATTGATGAATCTATATTCTCATTTAAAATATTCTAAAAAAATTTTAGATACAAACTCACAAAAAGGTTCATACAAATTAAGCCCATATTATAACATCTATTGTGGTACATTAGTTATAATTTCTGCAAATACATAAAGAGTTATTAATAATACTGTTAGTGAGATATTAAATCATAGTGCATTTATATTTGTCATAAAAATTCACTCATTGTTAACATCTTATCAAAAGACATTATCCATAAAACCTATTTTTTAAACTTTTCTAATTTATAAAATAAAAAAACAAAACTATTAGTGAATTCAGAGCACTGATTGCCAAACATTTTAGAGTCATATTTTCAACTAAAATAAATCCAATGATGCACTTCATTTTCTTCTTAACCTCAGGAAATCTTTGTTTCCAATTTGCAGGACTGGTAAACTATTTCTAAATAAACTTAGACCATAAGCACAGACAGAAAAAATAAATAAATAATGTCATATAGCATACATTTTCTTCTTTTAAATAAAATATTTAAATTACATTCCTTCATACTAATTAAATTTTCCCAATCAGTATTTTTGCATGTTCTGAATTCACAAAGCTCACATTATTTAGATTAACAATTATATTCCTTTAGCAAATCATAGTTTTTCATTTTATATTTTTAGGATATTTCTTCTCCTCTTGTTTTAATTTCCCAGTGAATTACCTCCAGTCTATTGATGGAAATGAGAGGTTTTATATAACCATGATGAATCTAAATCTTTCTTCCTTGATCTTATCTTCATTTGGCCCTGTTCATTCTTAATATGTCCTTATTCTAACTTCCACTTTTTATACTAAACACATTGAACATTCCTGTAGGTTCAGTATTGGTGCCAGAGTATTTTTAAACCACGAAGCAGATATGTGTTCTACAACCCAGTGCAGATTTGGTAATCAATAATTATCAGTGATAAGTTATCATTGCTCAAAATGTTGATTAAAATTAGCACTTTCAAAAGAGCTACTTTTATTTCTACTTTTAAAAATGTAGCAAAACATGTGAAGGCAATTCTCCAGGAAAAAAATATCCTCCAACCTTGTTATTTTTCATCTATTTCTAGGGTTGTTCAGGCTGTTTTTATAGAGAGAGGAGTAAAATAATCACCATTCTCTCCACCATTCTACATTGTGGTGTCTGGTTTAAACACTAATGTATTAGAAAAGCAGGTACAAGTGCACACGTCAAAAATGCATGCTCTTGCATTGAGGATATATGAAATAGCAAATGAGAAATAATGTTTTATTCAAAGAGCACTAATAAAATATCACCTTTAAATCACTGCTATTTATTTGTATGTAATTTAGACAGTATTTGTAATTATTTTTAAATCTTTTAAAGAAAAGTAACACCACTATTTTACTTACCATTGGCAGTATATGTTGGTATCTTTCTTCTTTTTCTCTTGATTACATGAGAAAGGATCAACTATAACGAAAGCCAAACATACTTATTGGAAATCAATATTTAATTTTTTAGGTAGGAAAATTAATGTAAAACAACTTCTCAAATTCATTAAAATCGGGAGTGACTATTAATAGTGCAATTTTTCTTTCGAGTATATCTGAACATATGATAGTATCTATGCCTTGGATAACAAAGATCTCTGATAAACTCTCTCTTTTAATACCAAAATAACTTAGGTCTGTCCAACTAATCCCACTTTGGAAACATTCCTAAAATTTATCCTCGCTGAGTTGATTAGCTTGAAACATGGCCAACTGGTGTAAGCGCTATTGAATATTTTTTCATCCTTCTTATTTCTCCTTAGGGACACTATCCCCTTAGATTTCTTATAGAGAATCATTCACTCCTTTTAAATAATTTGAAACCAACAAGATGAAGGGATGGCCAAACAACATATATACATGTATAACCCATGGCAGAGACAACAGTGTGGTGGTGGCCTGAGGCAAGTAGGGGTGAGGGTTGGGTGGAGGTGGACAAAGTTGGGGGAGGAGAATGGGGACATCTGTAATAGTGTAAATAATAAAAATAAAATTAAAGAAATACCAAGACCACCAGCTACTGAGGTTGACTGAGCCCAGCTTACGTGAACCTCAACCATGGCCTGAGCTTCCAGGCCAACTTGGGCTCTGGCAGGAGCTGTGGCAGGAGCTCTGGCTCCTTCAGCTGCACCAGCACCAGCTCCTCCAAGATGGCGATTGTGGAGAAGATTGAGACCCACCATGGGAAGCTGGTGCCTGAGTCATATGATGTCCTGTCCAAGTGAGTGACTACTGCAGTCCCTCCTGTCCTCCAAGCCTGTGGGAAAGGAGCTCTGTAGGGGAGTGGAGAGCACAGGAGACCCACCTGAGGCACAGCACCAGACCTCATCTCACAGCTGGAGTTGGGGATTTTACTGGTTGGGGACCACCTCTTACCCATGCTCCCAACTAAAAGCCAAATCAACTGCCAGTCTGCTCTCTATCTAAGAGTCTGTCTCCATCTCACTTGTTAGTTCAGTTTGTTCATTAGATTCCACATATGAGTGAAATCATATATTATTTGTCTTTCTTTGACTGGCTTATTTTACTTAGCATAATATTCTCCAGGACAGCTTGTGGGGAGGGAGTTGGTTAGGGGATGGAGGGTTGGAGCAAAAAAGAAAAAGGACTCCTGGCCATGGACAACAGTGTGGTAATTGTGGGGGGCAGGTAGTAGATAAGGGTATAAGGAGGATAAATAGAGATAGAATACAATAAAAATAAATTTAAAATATAAATAATAAAAGCCAAGAAAATGAAAATACTCATTTCAAGACAATCATGTAGACGCTGCAAACTAGCAGATTATTTTGAGTCATTAGTAATCCATATGGACCAAGATACCAAGATAATTCTTTTGGAGGATTTGGTGGCTTTTTCCCAACATGTGAATTATTATAACAAATAAAGGAATACCCCATTGGTTTCTTATTCAGTGTGAAATACTGTTTCTTTATTTGTTCTTATTATATTCATTGTAGTTTTCTCTTGTAACATGGCAGTTTAAAACTTCAACACATATAAAATAATAATATAATTAAAAATCCAAATTTTATTTAAAGGTACATATTTATACAATGGAATACTTCTTGGCAGAAGAAAGAAAAGAGAAAGAATGAAAGAGAGAGGGGGGAGAGAGAGAGAGGAAGGAAGGAAGGAAGGAAGGAAGGAAGGAAGGAAGGAAGGAAGGAAGGAA